>SNVD02010296.1:0-46673 GCA_013180625.2 Boswellia sacra | reverse complement strand
AAACCACCAAATTAGTGAGGGACTCCTAATTCAATATTTCTATGAGGGTCTCCTACCCATGGAAAGGAGTATCATTGATGCTGCTAGTGGTGGAGCACTAGTTAATAAAACACCGAACGTGGCAAGACGTCTGATTAGTGACATGGCAGCGAACTCCCAACAATTCAGCAGTCAATTTGAGCCACAACTACCAAAAGGAGTAAATGAGGTAAGTACTTCAAACATTGAACAACAACTTTGTGAACTTACCTCTCTTGTAAAAAAATGGCTGTAGGACATATGCAGCAATCTTATGCATGTGGAGTATGTTCTGCCATGGACCATCCAAACGACATGTGTCCAACTTTGCAAGAAGGAGATACAGAACAAGCCAATGCCATGGGTGGATTTCCAGGACAATCAAGGCAAAGGTATGACCCTTTCTCCAATACTTACAATGCTAGATGGAGAGATCACCCTAATTTAAGATATGCGAATCGTCAACCAATTTGTCCCCCAAATGCCATACCAAACGCCCAACAGGTTTTCAATCAACCAAGGGTTGCAGCAACCATTTTCAAGCACAAACCACCACCAACACCACAAAAACCAGCACCCCAACCAGCTCCACAAAATTCAGGTATGTCTCTCCAGGATATTGTTAAAGCACTGCCACTAACACAATGCAATTTCAGCAGGAAACTAGGGCAAGTATCCAAAACCTGGAAAGTCAAATAGGACAATTGGCCACTAACATGAGCAAATTTGAGAGTCAAAGCTCAGGAAAATTACCATCTCAGCCGGTGATAAATCCAAGAGAGAATGCTAGTGCTGTAACTTTGAGAAGTGGAAAGCAATTAGAGATTCCACCAAAGAAATCAAAAATTGATGAAGGGGATGATACCACTTCTACCATGAACAAAACATCCACTTCTAAGGTAAATCCTAAAATTTCCATTCATTCATATGTTACCCCTCCACCATTTCCCAGCAGATTTGCAAAATCAAGTAAGGAGGAACAAGAACAAGAAATCCTGGAAACTTTTCGCAAGATCGAGGTAAACATACCACTTCTGGATGCTATCAAGCAAGTGCCTCGTTATGCAAAATTTCTTAAAGAGTTATGCACCAACAAGAGGAAGTTGAAAGGAAATGAGAAGGTAAGTGTGGGGAAAATGTTTCAGCTGTATTGCAAAGAAAAATTCCTCCGAAATGCAAAGATCCAGGTACGTTCACCATTCCATGCACCATTGGTAATACCAAGATTGAAAGAGCTATGTTAGATTTAGGAGCATCTATTAATGTCATGCCATATTCTATTTATGCTTCTTTGAATCTTGGACCCCTTGCGAAAACTGGTATTGTAATTCAACTTGCTGATCTTTCTAATGCATATCCCAAAGGAGTTGTGGAAGATGTGCTTGTGCAGGTAAATCAATTGGTTTTTCCAGTAGACTTCTATGTTTTGGAAATGGAGGATGAGACATCTCCCAATCCAACACCGATTCTTTTGGGGAGACCATTCTTGAAAACTGCCCAAACTAAGATTGATGTTCATGATGGCACTCTTACCATGGAATTTGATGGCGAGGTGATTCGTTTCAATATTTTTGAGGCAATGAGGTACCCTAGTGACTTGCATTCTGTTGTTGTAGTTGATGTTATTGATTCTTTGGCACAACAACTTTTTGAGTTAACTCGCAAGGATGCATTGGAAGTAGCCATTATTGAGCACATTGGGGCAGAAAATTCCAGAGAATCGAGGAAGTTGATACAAGTGTCTAAAGAAGTGGAGGAAGCTGTGGCAAGCTTGGATGAGACTATAGCTATCACCACAAAGAGGTATGATGTTTCGTACATTGAATTGCCTTTATCTAATGAGAAACTTTTTCCTTCTGTGATGAAAGCACCTGCCTTGGAGCTTAAGCCTCTTCCAGATCATTTGAAACATGTATTCTGGGGTGAGAAGGATACTTTGCCAGTCATAATAGCCAAGGGCCTTGCACCATTACAAGAAGAGAAACTCATCCGAGTGCTTCGAGATCACAAACAGCCATTGGGTGGACAATCGCTGACATCAAAGGTATTAGTCCAGCCATATGCATGCACCGCATCTTGTTAGAAGAGGGATCCAAGCCCACTAGAGAAGCACAGCGGAGGTTGAATCCTCCCATGATGGAAGTTGTCAAGAAAAAAATCCTGAAATTGTTAGATGTGGGTGTGATTTATCCAATTTCGGACAGCAAGTGGGTGAGTCCAGTCCAAGTTGTTCCGAAGAAATCTTGTGTTACAGTGGTTAAGAATGACAATAATGAGCTAGTTCCCACTCGTATCCAAACCGGGTGGCGAGTTTGTATTGATTATCAAAAGCTCAATTATGCAACTCGCAAGGATCACTTTCCTTTGCCATTCATTGATCAAATGCTGGAGAGATTAGTAGGTCATTCTCATTATTGTTTTCTTGATGGCTATTCAGGATATAATCAGATTGTCATTGCCCCTGAGGATCAAGAAAAAACTACATTCACATGCCCATTCGGTACATTTGCCTATCGACGCATGCCATTCGGTCTTTGCAATGCCCCTGCCACTTTCAAAAGTTGTATGGTAAGTATTTTCTCTGATTATGTTGAGAACATTATTGAGGTATTTATGGATGACTTTAGTGTTTTTAGTGATTCTTTTGATAAATGCCTTGACAACCTTACCCTTATACTTCAAAGATGTATAGAAACTAACCTTGTTCTGAATTGGGAGAAATGTCATTTTATGGTAGATCAGGGTATAGTTTTGGGACATGTTATTTCTGCTAAGGGTATAGAGGTTGATAAATCCAAGATAGATCTTATATGTTCCTTACCACCTACCACAAGTGTGCGGGATATTCGTTCGTTTCTTGGTCATGCAGGTTTTTATCGTAGATTTATCAAAGATTTCTCGAAGATAGTATTGCCCCTATGCAGATTATTACAGAATGATGTGGCCTTTGAATTTGATGAGAAATGCAAAGAGGCATTTGAGAAACAGAAGGAACTCTTGACTTCGGCTCCAGTAATCCAATCTCCGAATTGGAATCATCCATTCGAGATCATGTGCGATGCAAAGTGAACTAACGCTTGTGGGTGCCGTTTTGGGTCAAAGAATTGGCAGAGTTCCACATGCCATTTATTACGCATCTCGGACTTTAAATGCTGCTCAACTTAATTATTCTACCACTGAGAAAGAGCTGCTAGCAGTTATTTTTGCTTTAGAAAAGTTTCGATCTTATTTGATTGGTACTAAAGTAACCGTTTATTCTGATCATGCAGCTTTGAGGTACTTGCTCACAAAGAAAGATGCTAAACCAAGGCTTATCAGGTGGATACTCATTTTACAGGAGTTTGACTTGGAAATCAAAGACAAGAAGGGAAGTGAAAACTTAGTTGCAGACCATCTCAGTCGCATTATCCATGACGAGGATGTACTGCCATTACAAGAAAGTTTTCCGGATGAACAATTGCTGTCTCTACATGTAGTAGCACCTTGGTATGCAGATATTGTTAATTACTTAGTTACCAAGAAGCTACCACATGACTTGACTCGAGCTCAAAGGACAAGATCAAAAACATTGCCAAATATTACATATGGGATGATCCATACTTATGGAAGCATTGTTCTGATCAAGTGATAAGAAGGTGTGTTTCTGAATCTGAATTTAATTCAATTTTGACCTTCTGTAATTCTTATGCATGTGGCAGTCACTTCGTACCAAAAAGAACAGCCCTGAAAGTTCTTGATTGTGGATTCTACTGGCCATCATTGTTCAAAGATGCATATCTATTTTGCAAAGCTTGTGACCGTTGTCAAAGGACAGGTAATTTAAATGCCAAAAATCAAATGCCACAAACCCCTATACTTGTTGTTGAGATTTTTGATGTGTGGGGTATTGATTTCATGGGTCCTTTTCCTTCATCTTTTGGTAATATTTACATTATACTTGCTGTGGATATGTTTCTAAATGGGTGGAAGCAAGAGCTACGAGAACTAATGATTCTAAAGTTGTTGTAGATTTTGTGAAATCTAACATTTTGCGAGATTTGGAACACCAAGAGCCATGATTAGCGACAGAGGGACACACTTATGCAACCGATCATTTGAAGCCTTGCTCAAGAAATACAACATCACTCACAAGGTGTCTACTGCATATCATCCACAAACTAGTGGTCAAGTTGAAGTTTCAAGATCGAGAAGTCAATGTCCATTCTCGAGAAGACAGTGAATCCGAACAGAAAAGATTGGAGCCTACGACTTAATGATGCACTTTGGGCATACCGGACTGCTTACAAGACACCTATTGGGATGTCTCCGTATAGGTTAGTCTATGGTAAGCCATGTCACCTTCCAGTAGAGCTCGAACACAAAGCATGGTGGGCAATAAAGCTTTGTAACATGGAGATGGATGCTGCTGGAGAACAATGGATGCTGCTGGAGAACAAAGGAAGCTTCAACTGCAAGAATTGGAAGAACTTAGAAATGATGCCTATGAGAATTCCAGAATTTACAATGAGAGAACTAAGGCATTTCATGATAAAATGATCTCCAGGAAAAATTTTGAAGTGGGACAGAAAGTTCTTTTATTTCATTCTCGCCTCAAGTTATTTCCAGGTAAATACGATCTCGATGGGTTAGGAACATTGTGTTATACTAATGTTTGCCCCATTGGTGCCAGTGAAATCAAGAGCTTAAAAACGGATAAAGTATTCAAGGTGAATGGGCACAGGTTGAAGCCTTACTATGAGAATTCAGTGATGCAGGACATCGATGAGATACCTCTCTACGAGCCAACTTATCTTGATGGGTGAGGATAGATAATGTCAGGCTGAGGACGTTAAACCAAGCGCTTATTGGGAGGCAACCCAATGTTTTTGAAACATAAATAAAAAAGAGACAAAGAAAAGAAGGTAGTAACGATCACTTTTTGTGTTTCGAGGAGATTCCTCTCATGGGCTATTATAATTGATCAGGTTTTATCTTTCTTTGCCATTTGTCTCATTGCTTTGTTGTTTGTTTTTGACTTTCATTTGCTCTTGTGTTTTTATTTCTTTTATGTGTCTCTATTTTCTTTTCTTTTCTTGTGTTTAATTTGATTATTCCGTGCTTCGAGTTCAGTTTTGCAACAGCTTGAGGAAACACTCAAACGGGAGTTGAAGCCATTGTTCGAAGGTTTGAAACGTGCATATCTGGGAGAAGAACAAACTCAATCGCATTATCGGTAATATCTCGCCTTTTCTTCTCTTCAATGGATGCTGATATCTTTCTATCGAACCTTCGTAAATATTTCCCTTCACTTCCCCAAAATGCTGTGTTTAAAATTTATAAAGTACGGATGACTAGACTTTGGGCATTGATGCTCCTAAATGTGCCTGCTGATATCCGATTGCTTATCGAAGCCAAGGTGAGATTGTCCGGTGAGCCGGACATTAATCTCGCAAAATACATGCCTGGTCTAGGAAAGAGCTACTACGCCAAGAGGCGAAGAGCGAAAAGGTTACAAGTATGTTATAAATGTGATAGATGGAATTGTAACCAGACTTGTCGTTCATTAGGTTTTGCGTCCAGGAATAGAGAAGATAAAACTTTCATTTATTAAGAATGGTTTGAGTAATGAGTCGCTGGATAATGTTTTGTTAACTCTCGAGTCACATTCTTGTGGACTTGTTCAGCGTGAATTGCTTAATCTATGGACCCAATTTCGTGATGAATTGCAGTGTTATAGTCTAGGGAATCTGACTAAAAACGACCCTGTTTGCCAGTTTATAAGAAAACCGGATGGGAAGCAAATCCCCGACTCATAGAAGGCGTTTCAGCCGTTACTGGACGTAAAACCAGAGGAAGATGTGAGCCACAATCACAACTACTTGTATATTTGAATGTGTGTTTTTGTTGTAGAATTTTTTTTTCTTGTTTCGTTTGATCTGATTATCAATGTTGTTTTTGTGTTGTTGTGGTTTGTTGATTTTGTTTGTTTCAATTTCAAGTTTTCTTTTTGACAAACCATATGACTACCCTATGGCATAAGTACACGTGGGAGACAAGTGTGGAGGTTTTGTCAACCTCCACCGAAAGTGTATCTCTATTTTTTATGCTTCACGTGGGGACAAGTGTGGGGGTTTTGTCAACCCCCGCCGAAAGTGTATCTCCATTTTCCATGCTTCACGTGGGAGACAAGTGTGTAGGTTTTGTCAAACCTCGCCGAAAACATATCTCATTTTTTCAAATCTTGGGGCGATAAATCTGCATCGAGCAACCCCCACCGAAATTATGTCCCCATGTGTCAAATTTGAGACTTTTACGTGTGTATATATCCATTCTATATATTTTCAAAGGTCATTCTATAACCTGTCTTGCACTTGAAAAGCATATTACCTAATTTGCATCATTGTCTTACACAAAGTTAGAGCATTTTTAGAAATGGAGAAAACACCAATTCGGCGATTCCAAAATATATGCGTATTTTGTGGATCGCAATTTGGTAAAGACGGAGAGTTTACAACAGCAGCTCTTGATCTTGGTAGGACATTAGCTGCGAGGGGTATTCATTTGATTTATGGAGGGGGTAGTCTTGGGTTAATGGGGTGTGTCTCAACAGCTGCATCCCTAGGAGGGAGCAAAGTTCTCGGCATTATCCCTAAACCATTAGCTGTACGAGATATCGTAGGCAACACAATCGGGGAAGAGTTACAGGTCTATAGTATGCATGAGCGTATTGCACATATGGTTGTTAAGTCCGATGCATTTATAGCTTTGCCGGGTGGTAATGGTACATTAGAGGAGATATTTCAAATCACCTCTTGGGCACAGCTAAACATCCATCAGAATCCCATTGGTTTGTTGAATGTTAATAATTTTTTTGATGGTTTGTTGTCCTTTCTTGATCAAGCTGTAGAAAAAATTTCATCTCACCGTCAGCAAGGCAAATGCTGGTTACAGCTTCAACTGTAGGAGAGTTAATTGACAAACTACAAGAATTCGTCTATTCACCTGATCCAACAATGGCTCGGATAAATTGGTTTGGAGAAGGCAACAAAAGGCGTCAACTGGATTTAACCCTCCATCTATAATCCCTATTTGCTGGTTTGCTTCATTTTTGTTTGCTTTCTTTTTAGTGTGTTTATTTGAGATTTTTCATGTCGTTTCTTTTGAGCTTTTTTAGGTTATTTCTTTCGTACCAGGTAATATTTTCTAATCTCGGTTTTTAGAGTGGTGGCTTAAAAAGTTCAAGTTCTATTGAAACGCATTCTAGATCTCTTCAATCCATAATGGCTGAATAAGGAGGCTAACTTCTAAACTTTTTAGACCCATTCTAACTAAATTGTTTTTGTTTGCTGACTTGTTGAACTTTGTTATTTTATGAGTGAGTTTAGTTTTGCGTAATTTAGAGTTGTTATGTGTTTTTATCTTTATCAGTTTTGATTTAAAAAAAAAACAATTGTGGAAAAACCTGAGAATGGCAGAATATGGGGTTTCTTTACCCTTGAAACGCATTCTCTCGAAATAAATCTGTAGTTTGTTTATTTCATGTTGTTTGAAGTGTTTCTTTCATAATAAAGGTATATAGGCTGGAAACCTTAAGTCTGCGGGCCTACTGGTCCTAAGGATTGTTGAAATATACAATCTTGACTCAGGTGTAACAACGCCACGTACCTCTTTTCTTGCATTTTGTGGGTCGATGATAAGATAATGATTGAATTAAGAATAACTCTTGGAAAATGATAAATGATGCATGGATCTGTGTGCTTGAAATGTTTATTGGTTTTCGCTTTGCTTTTGATTCCTTGCGCAACATTGAGCACTGAGCTATTATCACTGAGTTATTTGTTCACTTAGAGAAAGTTTATGTAATTTAAGTGTTTCTCCAGATTTCAATGAATTCTAGAACTTGTTTGATGGTCACTCGAGGCGAAATCCTAGACTGTGCAACATTAGGGAAATGATTTAGGCCATCTTTGGACCGTTTGAGCCTTAAGAGCCAACCTTGACTAAAATTGATCCCTAGTTACCCCTTTGAGCCTCTGTAAACCTTTTTCTTTGTTAACTCACTAAAAGATTTCCTAACCTAATTGAATTTGTTCCAAACAGTTTATCCCTTACCTATGAGCATGTAAATCATTCGCAATTACATTTTGAGCTATGTTCTGGTTTTGGGAAGTTAGAGGAGGTTGGATTATGCCATGAGCAACGCAAGTGAGTTTTATTATGTTTGTTAAAAAAAAAAAAAAGAGAAAAAAAATCTGTACTTATCTTCCACGTACTTAAACATTGAGGACAATGTATTGTTTAAGTGTGGGGGAGTGGAATTGCAGTTAAAAAAAAAAAGAAAAAAAAAGAGTTCTATACCTTTGGGTGTTCTTAAAAAGAATGAAACAACAAAGTGTGGGGGTGTAGTTTCTTTTGCTTTCTACAAAAAAAAAAAAAAGAAAGAAGAAAAAAAAAAAAAAAAAGAGAGTTCGAGTGTTCTGAATAAGTTTGGGAGAGTCATTTGATGAATAAGAATGAATTTTTTATGTCATGGGCTTGAGCTCCACATAATATTGAATGATTTTATGTGTTTGTGGGTGATTTGAGCCTAATTATTATCCTTTATCATACCTTCACCCAAGCCAAACGTTACAAGCTTAATAAAGTCCTACTTGATCCTTGGTGTTGTGCATGTCTACATTAGTGGAGAGTGACTTGAAAAGCAGGCCTATGGAGTTCATTTATACACACATCTTCAATATTAAATATGATTCATTTTTATGCATAAACTCATCCGGGTTACAAGTGATTAGGTGAGAATGGCTCTACACACACACACTTGAGGAATTGAAGTGAAGCGAAACTAATTTTTGAGATAAAATTCTTGATCAAGTGCATTATTTTGAAGTATTCCTTGGGTTATAATTAAGTACAATCTTTGAGGCCTATTTGCAAGTTGAAGCATTGGTGTGTTTTAATTTTTCTCTGATTCTGTTTCGGTTTAGTTTTGTTTCGTATCATTTTAGTTGCTCGAGGACTAGCAAAGTCTAAGTGTGGGGGAATTTGATAGGTGTCTATTTATGTATTACTTTTATATCAATTCGTCCATGTTTCTTTGCTATATTCCTTGGTATTTTTATGTTTTTGTGTGGTTTTGATGTTTGTAGGAGTTTTGGAGCAACTTGCACAAAAATGGAGTAAAACCCTTCATTTTCACCTCTGCTAGTCAGTGATCTTCTCGGATTTAATTGTATTGATATACAATGAACCCGATGACATGTTATATACCGTTGGAAAGCTCTCGAAGTCTATTTTCTGGAGAAATTTACGGTTTATAAATCCATTCAGTGTACCAAAAGTTGTAATCAAAACAGTGTGAGAGTATAGAAATGTAATTCCACAATCACTGTAGCATGTATAATACGGGGCACTGTAGCAAGTCACTGTAGCAGAGTATTTAAACACATTTTAGGGTTTTATTTTCATAACTTGAAGAGGGGAAAACGTGGGAGGAGGCTGCATTTCTGGATTTCTCTCATCCCTTGGAGTTCTTGAAGGAGAAAGAAGATTTTGAAAGAGGAGGAACTACAATTCCAAGAAGATTCATCTACAAAGAAGATTTTCAAAGAATTTGCTAAGTTCTTTCTTTCCTTTTCAATTCTGGAATTTCTCTGTATTGTATTTGTTATTCTGATTGAATATGTGTAACTAAATTGAATTGGTTGAGGGTGATTTCAAAGCCCTTGATATGGATTTTGTGAGTTGATTGTGTAAGAAATTGTTATCCAATTCTCTAATTGAAGTTGCTTGTATTTTCCCATATCTAATGCTTATGATTGCTTACTGATTGTATTTGGAATGGCCAACTGAATATAATCTGTTGTTGTCTATTGCTAGATTAGAAATCTTGATCCGTAATTGTCATGAATTTCCAATCATTAGTAGCAAAATTGTGATCAGAGATTGCAATTGGAAAATACAACCTAGGTTAAATAATCCGAACTTGTGTGATTATTGCTTAGATCAACCTATCTTTCTCATCGTAATGCTTCTATTGAATTAAACTTAGAGAGCTTGTTCTAGGTTGTTTAATGGATAGAGATTAAATAAAGAGCTTGTTTTATTTAACAACAAAGTAAGGAAAGATTGGGATAACAGAGCTTGTTGTTATCTACGGTTGATAACTTCAATGCTGTAATTGGATTACAATTCTATGTTAATTCACAAATTCATATCTTGTGGCAGAGAAAGAACCCTTAACCAAGTGTCTCTCATTGATTTTTCACTCCATTTTACTTTGCGTTGTGTTATTGTGCATTTACATTAATATTTCAATTAGTTAATCCATCAACAAAACCCCCCCATTTATTCTGTTGTTGTTTTTGAATAACAAATTCAATTAGAATCAATCCTCGTGGGAACGATATCTACTTATCACTTTATTACTTGTGCGACTAGTATACTTGCTAGTTTCGAACGCATCACTATTCGTGTCATTAAACGGGTTGGCGTGTTGAACACCTTCAATACGAATCCGACCCATTTATTAATCGTATATCATGTTCGTGTCATAATTATGTCATGTTCGCGTGTCATGACTCAAATTGCCACCCCTAGTTTTAATGCGTGTTTTAACTAAAGGCAACACATATTATGACTTAAAAATTTATGTAATTTAAATTATTTTAAAAGTTTTTTTTTATGGGGTTATTGTCTTTTTAATCAAAAACACCCCTAAGATTTCCTAAAATCAGTAGACTAACATCTTCTATTATTTTATTCTCTAACGCATGAGGGAAATTTGATCAAATTATAAATGCATTATAAGAAAACAAATGAAAAAAAAAAGGGCAGCACATGCAAGTACAGCAACATGAAAACAATAACATTTCTAGAAACAAAGATCACTTCTCTTTTCTTCCATGGCAAACGCCTAGCCAACAACCAAAACCAAAATCAACCAAAAGAATAACACTTCCAGAAAGAAAAAAAAATCATTTTTAAAGACAAACAGAGTTTTTGACCTATTTCCTCAATTTGAAATTTCGTAAAGAACAATTAATTTTGTCATTCAAAATCAATAAATTAAAAATCAAAATCAATTAAAAAACAAAAAAATATAAATAAATATTTCAAAATCCAATTGCCTATGATCTCTGTAATCTGAGAGTGTAGCGTCTGTCAATGCCCTAGAGGCAATGCTGCCAAGCCGCACCACATTAGCGCATTCTTCTCATTATCATTGATGGTATATTGGATCATTGAAAACTCACTTAACCAGAAAGGGCAGAGGGAGATACTATGAAAAACAATCCAATCTCGATGAAAAGAGCAAGGGATACGTCTTCTTATGCATCTCACTATACTTGTAGGAAGCCAATGGGAAGGGATTCCACCCTAATAAGAGGGGTGCCATGTTAGTGCATGTGTGTGGCATGCGCACCTTGGTTGGCTCGGAGGCATGACAGATTCTCTCCTACAATCTATATCTGTAATCTCTCTTTTTCCCACCCCTCCCTGACACAGTACCCATCCACCATAACCTAGCTTCCAAAATTGGCAAATCACTATCCCAAAACACCAGTAACTACAGCTACTTCCAACCACTACCCATCAACAAATAGCCTCCAATCGACCCTTCAAAACCCATCTTGACATCTATTCCTAAACAACGCCAACCACCACAAAAGGAGATGCCAAGAAATGTGAAAACAATTCCACTCCATTCCTGAGGGAGGCTGACATGATATGCAAATTGATGAGGCAGAGATGGGAAAAGAGTGATGTGTGAGCGAAGGAGACTTTGATTCAAATCCGACAGAAAAGGTGGGGATTGGAGGTGTCAGGGAGGCTGACGTGAGCTACAAGTAGGCCCAGGCTGCCTAGTTCACCAAATGGTTACCAAAGGAGATTTCAAAGCCATAGTTGGTGGCAATGGGAGAGTTGATGGCAGTGGTTGGGGAGGAATGGAAGAGGTCTTGGAGAGAAGTGTAGGACTGAGAAGAATATTTGAGAGAGAGGAGCTCGAAGGATGCGGTGGAGTATGGGAGGTTGGAGTGGAAGGGGAGAGTAAGCCTAGTAGGGTTGGTAGAGGTGTAGAATTGTGTATGGAGTTTCTTTGATGGTGTGTGTAAGCATGGAAATATTGCTTATGGTTTTTAGTCTGACGATGGGACCCAAAAAATATTGAGTAATGTTGACTGTTGATTTAAAAAATGGACTGAAAATACTCAAATCAAACCCAAAACACAAAACTCACACACATAATACCCAAATTGGGCCCGAGTACTCTCAAGAAACCAAAAAATTCTCCAAAAACCCAAAGAAAAGCCCAAAAGCCCACAAAGGAGGCCCAATCTGTGCTTGAAAGCTAAAAAATTGGACAACGCATGTAAGGGAAGACGTGAGTGCATGTGGGGGAGGGTTGTCTGCCTATAAGGGGGCCTCAGCTCCTAAAAGTGAAGCAAAATGAGCGTGCGCGTATAGTCATGCGTGCACTCCCACCATTCTCTATAAATTCAGCCATTTCCCATTTCTTAAAATAACTATTTATCTCGATTTGCTTGAAATCTCTACAAAATTCCTTCTAACCTCTCTGTTTAGACATTTTCCAACCCACTTCCTTTTAGATTTCGACAAAAACACCCCCATTCCAACTCCGAAATTTTACACACACACCCTCGTTTTCAACTAGTTCTCAAACAACCAACGATAAACATTTAGTATTTGGTAAAGCTTGAGGACAAATCATCATATTTTCTCTCTTATCTTACCATTTTTGTTACATTTTTACAATTCGCATTTAGAATAGAGATTATGCAAATACGGGTGAGGGGATAGCCGATAGGAAACCGTCACTCTAATATGCCTCCAATTTGATATTCACTGTTTATTTTGTTGCATTTTATCTTCTATCGCTTTTATTTATGCTTATTTATTTTGCCGCACTTTTATCTTTATTGTCGTTTACTTTTTTGTTATTTACTTTATCGCACTTTTATTTTGTTGCATTTTACTTTTCGTGCTCGTTTACCTTATTGTCTTTTATTTTTATTGCAATTTACTTTATTGCACTTTTACTTTGATCGCCACTTGCATTGTTGGAATTTACCTTATCACACTTTATATTTATTGTGCATTACTTTTATTGTACTTTTTATTGCCTTTTATTCTATTTTTCTTGCCATTCAAGGGATACAGTTCAAATTATGAACACTTGTCCAAATTACTCTCATAGACATTATTCAATCCATGAATGGTCATCCATTTGGGTCTATCACAACACATAGGACAACTTTTGATCCATAAATGAGCGTCGTAACCAAACGAACTGTGTTAAGTCGCATTACTGGACTTATGAATAACGTGTGCTCGCCACCTCATGATAATGCTTCTCCTTTCACTTTATTGGCGTTCTCATCAATATTTTTGCTTATTATCTGTCTTGTTGAGATGGCACGATAATAGTTGGACTGGGTAGACTCACTCTGATGGTGATGAACCCAATTTGGAGAGCAGTGATTCTGAAGTGTTGATTGGAAAAGGCAGGCTCACAATTGTTGGTGAGAAACCCAATTCGGCAAAATTTGGTGAGCATAAGGGTAATTGGATGATGACGGAGTCACAATGATTAGTGGTAGATCCACTTTCCAATGACTGACTTGTTGAGCTCAGAGCGAGGAATAAGAGCGTCGATTGGTTTCTTGCACTTTATTTTTATCTCATTTATTTATGCTGAATTCCTGTTATCCACTTTCCCATTTTCCCTTCATTTGCATTCTACTGTACTTTATCTCTATGAATGCTTATGAATTGCCTCACCTCATATGTAATAATTCAGATAAAACTGGTTGTGTGCATCAAAATGAATTTAGGATCAAGATAGACTGTAATTGACCGACTAAAACCTTAAACTCGATAAACCCTAGTGGATTATGGACTTCGCCAGCCTGACTCCCAAGGGATGATGGGTAGTTGGATCCCAAAGCAAGGGATCAGTTATCGTCATCCAACTATTTCCCGCGGTTAGCTACCCGGGTGACAACTCTAACAATCTCCATAACTTGTCTTCATGACTTTATTTTGTGGTACCCCCAAATGCCAGAAGGCCTTAGAGAGTAATGTCATTGTCACAATCACTTGGAGTGGGATGGAAGCCCCACTCACAATGATATTCTTTTTTCAATTGTTTTTTTCATAATGTATTTATAATTTGACCAAATTACCCTCATATGTTATAGAAGAAACTAACAGAAGATGTTAGTCCACTGATTATAGGAAACATCGAGAGTGTTTTTTTATCAAAGAGGCAAACTATATTTCTACCTGACAATAGCCCAAACCTTAGCCCGTTTTTTTTATCACAAAATTTAGTAAATATAATAAATAATTAATAAAGATAAATTCTAAAGTGGTTTATTGATTTTTATAATCAAAATACACAAATTCATATGTTTTAACACGTATCCCTAATAAAAGATATACATTAATACTATTATGTATAATAATGTTGTTAATTAGTCTATAAAATTATAATTTATTAAGGTTCTTGTTGACATGTGTTACAATCAAATGGTTACTATCAATTACAAGAAGCATTTTAGATATTTTTGAAAATTTAGCGGTATCGTGGTCTACTCAAATCTCAAGAGGTAAATTACAATTAATCCAAGATTTTTTTAATATTTAATGATTCAAACTAAGGAAACTAAAAGAATTCGAAGTCATTATAAATCATGGAATGGCTAATGGCTTGCCTTTTCCAAGGAAGAAAAGGGAACATAAATGACATGAAACATTTCTTCATAACATAGGCCTTTGTAACATGTGGCTTCTTCATGATGTCTGTTAGGACCGTAAATGGTCATTCCACGTGTCATTACTAAGTTGCCAATTTTGGAGAAAAACAAGAAAAAGAGTAATTGATTTCCTGTTTTACCGTATCCTGTTAGGAAAACTATTACTGATTAGGAAACAAGGAATGTTTTACTAATTGTGCATAAGACAATTATTTGCTCAATAGGATTTATACTAATGATTCCTAATGGTTTATCAAGAATCTTTATTTTGTTTTGTTTTTGAATATCTTAAATTGAGTTTATTTTCCTAATAATTGTTGCATGCAAGTTTTGGAAAGATTTTGGGAAATTCACACGCAACAAGGAATCGCTAGACGTGCACAAAGAAGAAGTTTACTTAAAGTCTGATAGATGCAAGCTTATAAAAGTTGTTGTGTTTAAAAGAGCTTTGTTTTAAGTACTATTCTTGTTAGCTTGTGTCATTGTTTTACTCATTATTTTCATAAGAAATTAAGTAATGCTCAAATGTTTTCAAGTGATTACTTGGGAAAGTTGTATACAATCAAGTGGGACTTCTATTGTAGGGTAGTGAAGTGCAACAACTGTTAGGAAGTGGGTTTAACTAGACTTGAAGTTCTTAGAGAGAGAGCGCTGCTTAGAAAGAAAGTTGAGTAAGAGAAAGGGATTCTTCTACTGTAAGTCCTAGTATTTGTAATCGTGAATAACTTAATGGATTATAACTTGGCTGTCTGTGGATATAGGTCATAGCCAAATCACGTAAAAGTTTGTTGTGCAATCTTTACTTTCCTACTGGTTACTTTTCATTTAACTATTTCTGTTTTATTTGAAGTAACTGAATTCTAGGCTTCAAAACTTACAATTGCTATCAGCGCAGTGCACTAAAAAACTTGTGTAGGTCTTTTCTTTTAAATCTTTTTTATTAAGGCCATGGATTATCTCAGACATAAAGATTCAATCAGCCATCCATCAGTACTTGATGAAAATAATTATAGCTATTGGAAGGCTAAGATGAAGTCTTTCTTAAAGTCTATAGATGAGAGAGTTTGGAAGGCTGGAAGACTGTTGCCTTTGGTTAGAAACCACCAACTTGTATTAATGCTGATGTTGTGAGAGAAGAGTAACCGACATCTACATCGAATAAAGAAGATTATGAAGAAGCAAATTGGAACTCTAAAGCTATGAATACATTCTTCAATGTGGTAACCTTTATTAATTCAGCCTTCTATTTTCACGCACTAATGCTAAAGAAGCATGAGAAAAACTTGAAACCAAGAATGAAGGTACTACTTATGTCAAAAGAACTAAGTTATTAATGCTTGCTTCTTAGTTTGAGAATTTAACAATGCATCAGGATGACACAATATTTGAATTTTATTCATGATTATGTGATATAACTAGTGCCTCAGCCTTACTTGGGCAAAGGTATGGTGATGTTAAGATTGTTGGAAAGATTCTTAGATCTTTATCAGAAAAATTTTAGGCTCAAGTGATGCGTTCAAAACTAGCAAGTATACTAATCGCACAAGTAATAACGTGATGAGTAAGATATCATTCCCAAGAGGATTGTTTCTAATTAAATTTGTTATTAGACAGCAACAATAGAATAAATGGGGGGGTTTTGTTGATTGATTGACGAAATGAAATAGGAATGCAAATGAAGAATAACACAACACAAAGTTAAATGGAGTGAGAAATAATCAATGAGAGAAACTTGGTTAAGGGATCATTCATTGCCACAAGATATGAATTTGCAAATCAACTGAGAATTGTCATCCAATTACAACATGGAAATTATCAACAGTAGATAACAACAAGCTCTGTTACCCAAATCTTTCCTTACTTTGTTGTTAAAAAAAACAAGCTCTTTATTTAATCTCTATCTATTAAACAACCTAGAGCAAGCTCTCTAAATTTAATTCAATAGAAGTATTACGATAAGAAAAATAGGTTGATCTAAGCAATAAACACAAGTTCGAATTATTTAATTTAGGTTATATTTTCCAATTGCAATCTCCGATCATAATTTTGCTACTAAAAATTAAAAATTCAAGACAATTATGGATCAAGATTTCTACTCTAGCAATAGACAACAACCAGATTCTATTTAGTTGGCCACCCGAATAAAATCAGCAAGCAATCATAAGTATTGAATATGGAAAAATACAAGTAACTTCAATTAGAGAATTGGATAATAATTTCTTGAACAATCAACACACAAAAAACATAGCTAGGGCTTTGAAATCACCCTCAACCAAATCAGATAGTTACACATGTTCAAACATAACATTAACACAATACAACATAAAGAAATTCCAAAAAACGAAAAAGAAAGGAAACACTTAGCAAATTCTTTGAAAATCTCCTCTGTAGATGAATCTCCTTAGGATTGTAGTTCCTACTCTTTTCAAGCCCTTATTTCTCTTTCAAGAACTCTAAAAGATGAGAGAAATTAAGAGAGGCAGCCTCTAACTCGTTCTCCCAACTTCTTGTTATGAAAATAAAATCCTAACATATGTTTATATACTCTGCTACAGTAATCCTGCTGCAATGCCCCGAATAATAACATGCTACAATGATTTATAAAATTACAATTCTGCGCTACTCACACTAGTTTGATCATAACTTTTGGTACACTATATGGATTCATGAATTGTAAATTTATCTAGAAACTAGACTTCTAGAGCTTGCCAATAGTATATAGCACATCATTTGGTTTATTTTACATCAATATAATTAAATCTGAGAAGTTGGTTGACTGACAGAGGTGAAAATGAAAGGTTTTACTTCAATTTGGTGCAAGCTCCTCCAAAACTCCTACAAACATTAAAACAACACAAAAACATAAAAACCCCAAGGAATATAGCGAAGAAACATTGACGAACTGATATGAAAATAATATATAAATAGACAGCTATCACAAAGCAACAGTCATAGAAGATACAAGGAACCTTGATGAACTAAGAATTGATGAACTATTGGGATTACTTCAAACATTTGAGATGAACATGAAGACAAAAAGAAAGGGTAAGACTATTGCTTTAGCTGCTGCCTCCTCAAAGACAAAGTTGATAAAGTTACACTTGATGTCCTTGATGAAAGTTAGCTTGCTTTCATGGTGAAAAACTGCACCAACACTTGATTTCAAGAAATTCAACAAAAATCCCAAAAAGACAACTCATTCAATGTTGTGAGTGCTCAGGTTTCGGCATATCAAATCTGAATGTTCAAATTTGAAAAAGAAATGCAAATGTCTTAATGCAACATGGAGTGATAATGATTCAAACATTAGCTCAAAAGATCAAGAACAACATAATGGATTTGTTGCTTTTATTACATCAACATCGGATAAAGGGAAGGTAGTTCAATCTGAGTCTACGACAGTAGTCAAAACAATGGTAGAAATTGCAAACATTGAAGATACTGAAATAGCTTGGATCTCTACTACTATGAAAAATTGCAGAAAGCTTATAACGATCTATGTCATGCATGGGAGATTGAGATTGAAAAGAACAAAGAACTTGAAAAGAAAACACTGAAATTTGACCAAGAGGTTGAGATTGTGACTTATGAAAGACTTTATTTGGAGGAAAAAGTATCTGAACTTGAGTCCATCATTGAAAGCCTGAAGCAAGAAGCGATTAAGAAGACTGAATATATAAAAGAACATGAGGCAACCATTCAATATCTTAAAAAAGGATCCACGAAGCTTGATGAAATTTTAACCCAAGGAAAAATTTGCTTCGACAAACAAGGAGTGGGATTTGAAGGTCAAAACTATACTTCAACTTAAAAGATAGTCATTGTGAAAGCTTCTAGAATTGATTCATCTCCAGAATCAAGTAAGAAAGGTAAAAGTATTTCTCCTCAAAGCTCTAAGGATTCTTACCATAGCATTTCATCATTTTTTGAGAAATCAAACTTATGTGAGGTAAGGAAATTTGTTCCTATTTGTTATTTCTATGGTGTTAAAGGATATGTTAAAACAGAATGAAAATCAGTATAGGCAGTCAACTAAAATACAACATAAAAAGGTTAAGAAAAACATAACTCGATGGAACATTGCATTAATTGTTCTCGATGCTTTTACTAGTGACTCTTGGTACCTTGATAGTGGTTGTTGAAGGCATATGACAAGTAATTTCTGAAAGATTTTAGAAATTGCAATCATGTTTCAATCACTTTGGAGATGGTGCAAAGAGTAAGATAGTAAGGGAACTTTGTGTCTTGATGGCCTACTTGAGCTTGATAATGTCTTGATTGTAGATGGTTTTAAAGCTAATTTGCTTAGTATTAGTCAGATTTATGATGATAAGTTCACTATTGAATTCACACAAAATAATTGCATGATTCTTGACCCTAATAAGAATTGCATTCTAGAAAGAAATAGGTCAAATGATAATTGTTATTTGCTAACTAAATCTAATGTATTGCATGTTAAGGTATTAGATATAGGACTGTGGCATCAAAAACCAGGACACATGAATTACAAAGACCTAGTTAGGTTAACTAAGATAGGAGTTGTTAGAGCTGTGCCTGAGTTTGAACAAAAACCTATTGTTATTTGTGGTCCATGTCAAAAAGGTAAGCAAATAAAGAGTTCTTATGGTTCTAATTCATATCTTAGTACTTCCAAGATTCTTAAACTATTACATATGGATCTCATGGGTTACAAAGCATTTTGGGTAAGAGGTATGTATTTGCATGTGTTGATGATTAGATATACATAGGTTGATTTTGTAACCTCTTTGTTAGGTTGGAAATTACACAAAATCAAAATATAGGAAGGATAGTCAAAATTCGAAGTGACCATGGCAAGGAATTTGAGAATGAGAGTTATGCAGATTTTTGTAAACTTCATGGCATAACTCATGAGTTTTTTACACTTAAGACTCCAAATAAAAATGAGTTAGTAGAGAGAAAGAATAGAACTTTGCAAGAAACGGCACGAGTGATGTTGAATAGTAGACTTCACAAAGAGGCTATAGATAGAAGCTATAAACACAGCTTGCTACATCATCAATAGGGTGTTCTTAAGACCAGGAACAAGTCAAACTCCCTATAAGTTGTTGAAAGAAAGTAAAACTAATCTTAAATACTCTTATATGTTTGGTTATAGTTGTTACATTCTCAATGATAGGGAGTAACTTGGAAAATTACATGCAAAGAGTGATGATGGATTGTTTATTGCCTATTCTTTAAATAGCAAGGCTTATAGAATTTACAATATGAGAAGTGAGACAATGATGGAATCTACTAATGTGGTTTTGATGATCTTGATGATTATGCAAAATTCTTGAAGGAAGAAACTATTGACAGCTTCTTAAAATCAGAAAATGAACCCATACTTGAAACTACAAAAAGGTCAAAACCAATCACATCCTATGAAACGGACAAAGCCAGGACAAACAAAACTATTATGTTTGATAGTGTAGATTTGAGCAGAGATGACACCAAGAGCAAAGATCCCCCAACTTGGATTTAGAAAGTGCATCCTACCACATTAGTCACTAGAAGTGTAAAAAGTAGAATGAAAACTAGAAGAAAGTAAGGAATTGGGTAAATTAGTCTTGTTATGTTACTCTTATCGAACCTAAGAATGTTCAATAAGCTTTTAAGGAAGATGCATGGATCCAAGCAATGCAAAAAGAGCTTAGACAGTTTGTGATACATTCGAAACTAGCAAATATACTAGTTACACAAGTAATAAAGTGATGAGTAAAATATCGTTCTCAGGAGGATTGATTCTAATTAAATTTGTTATTAGACAGCAACAATAAAATAAATGGGGGGTTTTGTTGAATGATTAACTAAATGAAATATGAATGCAAATAAACAATAACACAACAAAAAGTTAAATAGAGTGAGAAATAATCAATGAGAGAAACTTGATTAAGGGATCATTCTCTACCACAAGATATGAATTTACGAATCAACTATAGAATTATTATCTAATTGCAACATTGAAATGATCAACTGTAGATAACAAAACGTTTTGTTACCATAATCTTTCCTTACTTTGTCGTTAAATAAAATAAGCTCTTTGTTTAATCTCTATCCATTAAACAATCTAGAACAAGCTCTCTGAATTTAATTCAGTGGAAACATTACGATAAGAAAGATAGGTTGATCTAAGCAATAAACACACAAGCTCAGATTATTTAACTTAGGTTATATTCTCCAATTGTAATCTCTGATCACAATTTGGCTACGAACGATAAGAAATTCAAAATAATTTTGGATCAAAATTTCTAGTGCAGCAATAGACAACAATGAGATTCTGTTTAGTTGGCCACCCAAATAAAATCAGCAAGCAATCATAAGCATTGAATGTGGAAAAATACAAGCAACTTCAATTATAGAATTAGATAACAATTTCTTGAACAATCAACTCACAAAAACCATATCTAGAGCTTTGAAATCATCCTCAACCAAATCGAATTTAGTTACAGCACAACATAAATCTAATTCAACATAGAGAAATTCTAGAGAATGAAAAGAAAAGGAAACACTTAGCAAATCCTTTAAAAATCTTCTCCGTAGATGAATCTTCTTAGGATTGTAATTCCTCTTCTTTCCAAGCCTTCTTTCTACTTCAAAAACTCTAAGGGACAGGAGAAATCAAGAAAGGCAGCCTCTAACTCGTTCTCCCCGTTATTGTTATAGAAATAAAACCCTAAAATATGTTTATATACTATACTATAGTTTCCCTGCTATAGTGCCTCAAATAATAATATGTTATAGTGATTTGTAAAATTATAATTCTGTACTATCACACCATTTTGACCATAACTTCTGGTATACTATATGGATTCAAGAAGCATATATTTCTCTAGAAACTAGACTTCTAGAGCTTTCCAACAGTATATAAAACATCATCTGGCTCATTGTATATCAATACATTAAATCTGAGAAGATGGTTGACTGGCAGAGGTGAAAATGAAAGGTTTTACTGTAATTTGGTGCAAGCTCCTCCAAAACTCCTACAAACATCAAAACCACACAAAAACGTAAAATACTAAGGAATATAGCAAAGAAACATAGATGAATTGATATGAAAATATTATATATAAGAGCTATCAAATTCCCCCACACTTAGACTTTGTTATTCCTCAAGCAGCTAAAATGATATGAAAATAAAACTAAATCTAAACCGAATCACCAAAAAAAAAAAAAAACAAAACAAAAAATCAAAACACACAAATGCTTCAACTTTCAAATAGGCCTCAAAGATTGCACTTCATTGTAAACTAAGCAAAACTTCAAATTTATGCACTTGATCATGAATTTCATCTCATAGATTAGTTTCACTCCACTTCAATTCCTTAAGTGTGTGTGTGTAGAGTCATTCTCACCTAATCACTTTTAATTCGGATGAGTTTATACATAAAAATGAATCATATTTAATAGTGAAGATGTGCACATAAATGAACTCCATAGGCCTACTTCCAAGTCACTCTCCACTAATGTAGACAAGCACAACAGTAAGGATCAAATAGGGCTTTATTAAGCTTGTAAGGTTTGGCTCGGGTGAAGGTATGATGAAGGATTATAATTTGGCTTAAATCACCCACAAACACATAAATCATTCAAGACTATGTAGAGCTCAACCCCATAATATAAATTCATTTCATCAAGTGACTCCCCCAAACTTATTTACAACACTCGATATCTTTTTTTTTTCATAAAACAAAAAAAACTACAGCCCTAGACTTAGTTATTTCATTCTTTTTAGGAACACTCAAGGGCATAGGTCTCTTACTCTTCTCTTACTCTTCTTCTTTTTTTTTTTTTGCATTTTACTTTAACTACCCCTCCCTCAGACTTAAACAACATATTATCATCAATCTTTAAGTACGTGAAAGATAAGTATAGATTTTTTTTTTCACAAACACAATAGAACTTACTTTCATCGCTCATGACACCGCCCAACCTCCCTTAAATTTCCAAAACCACAACACAGCTCAAAATATAATCGTGAATGATCTACATGCTTATAGGTAAGGGATAAACTGTTTGAAAAAATTCGTTTGAGCTTAAAAAATCTTTTAGTGAGTTAACAAGGAAAAAACGCTTAAATAGGCTCAAAAGGGTGACAAAAGATCAATTTCACTCAGGGTTGGCTAAGAAAGCTCATATGGTCCAAAGATGGCCTAAATCATTTCCTTAATATTGTACAGTCTAAGATTTCACCTCGAGTGACCACTAAACAAGTTCTAGAATTCATTGAAATCTTAATAAACACTTAAATTACATAAACCTCCTATAAGTAAATAAATAACTCAGTGATAATGGCCAAGTGCTCAATTTTGTGCAAGGAATCAAAAGCAAAGCAAAAACCAGTAAACAGTTCAAGCACATAGATCTATGCATCATTTATCATTTTCCAAAAGTTATTCTCAATTTAGTTATTGGCTCATAATCGGCCCACAAAATACAAGAAAAGAGGTACATGACGTTGACGTTGTTAGACCTAAGTCAAGATTGTATGTTTTAACAATCCTTAGGACCAGTAGCTCACAGACTTAAGGTTTTCAGCCGATGTACCTTTATTATGAATGAAAAAAATAAGGTACAAGATACTTCAACCAACAATAAATAAACAAACAATAAATTTTTTTTAATGCGTTTCAAGGGTTAAAGAAATCCCCCATTCTGCCATTCTCAATGTTTCCACAAATTTTGTTTTTGAATCGGACCTGATAGAGACAAAAAAACATAACAATTTTAAATTACATAAAACTAAACTTCCTCATAAAATAACAAAATCCAACAGTCAGTAAATAAAAATAAGTTAGTTAGAATGGGTATCAAAAGTTCAGAAGTTAGCCTTCTTATTCAGTCATTCTGGATTGAAGAGATCCAGAATACGTTTCAGGAGAACTTGAACTTTTTAAGTCACCACTCTAAAAGGGAAGAATAGAAAATATTACCTTGGGTGAAAGTCAAAAGAAATAACCTGAAAAATCTAAACATAATAAAAAGAAAACAAACAAAAGTGAAGCAAACCAGCAGATAAAGATTAAAGGCGTAGTGTCAAATCAAGTTTATGCTTTTTACTGCATTCTGCAAACCAATATATCCGAGCTATTACTAGATCAAGTGAATGGATGAATTCTTGTAGTTTGTCAATCAACTCCTCTATAGTTGAAGATGGAACCAAGATTTGCCTCACGAACTGTGAGATGAAGTTTTGTTCTACAGCTTGATCAAGATAAGAAAACAAACCATCAAAAAAATTATTGACATTTAACAAACCATTGGGTTTTCGTTAGATGTTTAGTTGTGTCCAGGAGGTGATTTGAAACATTTTCTCTAATGTATCGTAACCACCCGGCAAATTTATAAATGCATTAGAGTTAAAAAGCATATGTGTAATATGCTCATGCATGCTTGAGACTTGTAACTCTTCTTCCATTGTTTTGCCTATGATATGTCATACAACTAATGGTTTAGGGGTAGTGCTGAGAACTTGGCTCCCTCCTAAGGTTGCAGTTGTTGACACACACCTTAGTAACTCAAGGCTACCCCTTCTATAAACCAAATGCATACGCCTCTCAGCCAATACCTTGCCAAGATCAAGAGTTGTTACTACAAACTCTCCATATTTATCAAATTAAGATCCATAAAATACGCATATATTTCAAAATTGTTGAATTGGTGTTTTTTCTATTTCTACATTTGCGCTAACCATCTGTAAGACGATATTAGGTGTTTTGTTTTTCAAGGCAAAAGATGTTATAATAATGATATTTAAAAATATGGAGATATGCTTTTGGCGAGGGTTGGCAAAATCCCTACACACGTAATGATATCAAATTTGACACATAGGGACATAATTTCAGTGGGGGTTGCTCGATACATAATTATCGCCCCAAGATTTAAAAAATTGAGATATGCTTTTGGCGAGGGTTGGCAAAATCCCTTCACTTGTCTCCCACGTGTGCTATGTTATGGGTAGTTGTGTGGTTTATCAAATAGAAAACTTGAAATTAAAACAAACAAAATCAACAAACAATGACAACACAGAGACAACAATAATAATCAAATCAAACAAAACAAGAAAAAAAATTTCAACAATAATAACACACATTCAAATATACAAGTAATTGTGATTGTGGCTCACATCTTCCTCTGGTTTTATGTCTAGTAACGACTAAAACACCTTCTATATGTCGGGGATATGCTTCCCATCCAGTTTTCTCATAAACTGACAAACATGGTCTTCTTTAGTGAGATTCCTTAGACTATAATACTGAAGTTCATCACAAAATTGTGTCCATAAATTAAGCAATTCACAGTGAACAAGTCCACAAGAATGTAACTCAAGAGAAATATTATCCAGAGACTTATTACTCAGACCATTCTTAATGAATATAAGTTTATCTTCTCTATTCTTGGACACAAAACCTAATGACTAACAACTCTGGTTACAATTCCATCTAGCACATTTATAACATACTTGTAATCTCTTTGCTCTTCGCCTTTTGGTGTAATAGCTCTTACTCAGATCATGCATGTATATTGTAAAATTAATGTCAGGCTCACCAGATAATTTTACCTTGGCTTAGATAAGCCATCAGATATCCGCAGGCATATTTAGAAGTATCAACATCCAAAGTCTAGTCAACTGTACTTTATAAATTTTGAACATAGCATTTTGAGGAAGTGAAGGGAAATTTTTATGAAGGTTTGATAGAAAGATATCGATATCCATTAAAGAGGAGAAAAGAAAAGATGTTACCGATAATGCGTTTGAGTTTATTCTTCTATAAGATATACACGCTTTAACCTTTCAGGCAATGGCTTCAACATTTGGGTGCATCCTCAAGCTGTTGTGCAAATGAGCGCAAAGCATGGAATAATCAAATTAAACAAAACAAAATAAAATTAAGATAAATAAAAGAAACAAAAACACAATAGCAAACAAAAGTAAAAAACAAACAATAAAGCAAATGAGATAGATGGCAAAGAGAGATAAATCTGATCGATGGATAGATCCCACAAGAGGAATCTATTCAGACACAAAATTGATCATTACTATCTTCTTTTCCTTTTTTTGTATCATTGTTTTTTTATTTTTCAAAAACATCGAATTGCCTCCCAATAAGCGCTTGGTTTAACGTCCTCAGCCTGACGTTATCTACCCTCACCTATCAAGATAAGTTGGCTCATAGAGTGGTACCTCCTCAATGTCCTGCATCACTAAATTTTCATAGTAAGGCTTCAACCTGTGTCTATTCACTTTGAATACTTTGCCTATTTTTAAGCTCTTGATTTCCATTGCACCATGAGAAAAGACATTGGTAATAACAAAGGGTCAAATCCATTGAGAACGTAATTTATCTAGAAATAACTGGAGGCAAGAATGAAATAAAAGAACTTTCTGTCCTATGTCAAAATTCTTTTGAGAGACCATTTTATCATGAAATGCCTTAGTTGCTCTCCTTGTAAATTTTTGAATTCTCATAGGCATCATTTCTAAGTTCTTCCGATTCTTGGAGTTGAAGATTCCTTTGTTCATCCGTAGCATCTATCTCCATGTTACAAAGCTTTACTGCCCACCATGCTTTGTGTTCGAGCTCTACTGGAAGGTGGCATGGCTTACCATAGACTAACCTATATGGAGACATACCAATAGTTGTCTTGTAAGCAGTCCGGTATGCCCATAATGCATCATTAAGTTGTACGTTCAAATCTTTTATATTCGTATTCACTGTCTTCTCAAGGATGGACTTGACTTCTCAATTTGAAACTTTAATTTGACCACAAGTTTGTGGATGATATGCAGTAGACACCTTGTGAGTGATGTTGTATTTCTTGAGCAAGGCTTCAAATGATCTGTTGTAGAAGTGTGTTCCTCTATCGCTAATTATGGCTCTTGGTGTTCCAAATCTTGCAAAAATGTTAGATTTCAAAAAATCTAAAACAACTTTAAAATCATTAGTTTTCATAGCTTTTGCTTCCATCTATTTAGAAACATAATCCACAGTAAGTATAATGTAAACATTACAAAAAGATGAAGGAAAAAGGACCCATGATATCAATACCCCACATATAAAAAATTTCAATAATAAGTATAGAGGTTTGTGGCATTTGATTTTTGGCACTTAAATTACCTTTCCTTTGACAATGGTCACAAGCGTTGCAAAAGAGATATGCATATTTGAACAATGACGACCAGTAAAATCTACAATGAAGAACTTTGAAGGCTGTTCTTTTTGGTCCAAAGTGACCTCCACATGCATACGAATGACAGAAGGTTAAAATTGAATTAAATTCAGATTCAGAAACACACCTTCTTATCACTTGGCCAAAACAATGCTTTCATAAGTATGGATCATTCCATATGTAGTGCTTGGCAATTTTGATCTTATCTCTTTAAGCTTGAGTCAAGTCATCGGGTAGCTTCTTGGTAACTAAGTAGTTGACAATATCTGCATAACAAGGGGCTACTACACTTAGAGACAATAATTGTTCATCTGGAAAACTTTCTTGTAATGGTAGTATATCCTCATCATGGATAAGGCGACTAAGATGGTCTACAACTAAGTTTTCACTTCCCCTTTTATCTTTGATCTCCAAGTCAAATTCTTGTAATAAAAGTATCCACTTGACAAGCCTTGGTTTAACATCTTTCTTTATAAGCAAGTACCTAAAGGCTGCATGATCAAAATAAACGATTACTTTAGTACCAATCAAATAAGAATGAAACTTTTTTAAAGCAAAAATAACAATTAACAACTCTTTCTCAATGATGGTGTAGTTAAATTAAGCATCATTTAAAATCTAAGATGTATTGTAAATGGCATGTGGAATTTTATCAATTTGTTGACCCAAGATGGCATCCACAACATAGTCACTTGCATCGCACATGATCTTGAATGGATGATCCCAATTTGGAGATTGGATCACTGGAGTCGAAGTCAATAGTTCCTTCAGTTTCTCAAATGCCTTATTGCATTTCTCATCAAATTCAGAGGTCACATCATTTTGTAGCAATCGGTATAGGGGCAATGCTATCTTTGAAAACTCTTTTATGAACCTATGATAGAAACCTATATGACCAAGACAAGAACGAATATCCGGCACACTTGTGGGGGGTGGTAAGCAACATATAAGGTCTATCTTAGATTTATCAACTTCTATACCCTGAGCAGAAATAACATATCCCAAAACTACACCCTGATCTATCATAAAATGATAATTTTCCTAATTCAGAACAAGGTTAGTTTCTATACATCTTTGAAGTATAAGTGTAAGGTTGTCAAGGCATTTATCAAAAGAATCACCAAAAATGCTAAAATCACCAACAACACTAGCCAACTATACCCCAAATGGCGTGAAACTGCGGAGAGACCACAAACTTGTCCTTTAAACCAAGAACCCGAGTACGGACCAATTCATAAATGTCCCCTACGATCTCCCGACGAGTCCGATGTTGCTGCTAAAAAATATGATTGTTCCTCTCATACCAGATAAAATAAACCGTGGCAGATAGAACCAGCTGCGCAAGCATGTCCAAAATCCTTTCAATTTTGGAGATGATAGGTGTCTATTTATGTATTACTTTCATATCAATTTGTCCATGTTTCTTTGCTATATTCCTTGGTATTTTTATGTTTTTGTGTGGTTTTGATGTTTATAGGAGTTTTGGAGCAACTTGCACAAAAATGGAGTAAAACCCTTCATTTTCACCTCTGCTAATCAGCCAATTTCTCGGAGTTGATTGTATCGACATACAATTAACTGGATAACATGCTATATACCATTGAAAAGCTCTTGAATTCTATTTTCTGGAGAAATTTACGGTTCAGGAATTTATGTAGTGTACTAAAAGTTATGATAAAAATGGTATGAGAAGTGTATATTTGTAATTCCACATATCACTGTAGCATGTTATTAAATACGGGGCACTGTAGCAAGTTACTGTAGAAGAGTATATAAACATTTTAGGGTTTTATTTTCATAACTTGAAGAGGGGGAAACGACTTAGAGGCTGCAGCTCTGGAATTCTCTCATCTTTTAGAGTTCTTGAAGGAGAAAGAAAGCTTGAAAAGAGGAAGAACTATAAATCTAAGGAGATTTGTAAAGGATTTGCTAAGTTTCTTCCTTTCCCTTTCATTTTCTAGAATGTTTTTGTATTGTATTGTATTGACTACGTTTTTGAACATGTGTAACTGAATCTGAATTGGTTGAGGGTGATTTAAAAGCCCTTGATATGGTTTTTGTGAGTTGATTATGTAAGAAATTGTTATCCAATTCTCTAATTGAAGTTGCTTGTATTTTCCCATATCTAATGCTTATGATTGCTTGCTGATTGTATTTGGAATGGCCAACTGAATATAATCTGGTTTGTTGTCTATTGCTAGATTAGAAATCTTGATCCGTAATTGTCATGAATTTCGAATCATTAGTAGCAAAATGTGATCAGAGATTGCAATGGAAAATACAACCTAGGTTAAATAATCCAACCTGTGTGATTATGCTTAGATCAACCTATCTTTCTTATTGTAATGCTTCCATTGAATTAAACTTAGAGAGCTTATTCTAGGTTGTTTAATGGATAGAGATTAAATAAAGAGCTTGTTTTATATAACAACAAAGTAAGAAAAAATTGGGATAACAGAGCTTGTTTGTTATCTATGGTTGATAACTTCAATGCTGTAATTGGATGACAATTCTACGATTAATTCGCAAATCCATATCTTGTGGTAGAGAAGGATCCCTTAACCAGATTTCTCTCATTGATCTTTCATTCAAATTAACTTCTGTTTTGTTATTCTTAATTTGCATTATTATTTCATTTAGTTAATCATTCAACAAAACCCCCCCTGTTTAGTTTATCGTTGTTGGAAAATAACAAATTCAATTAGAATCAATCCTCGTGGGAGCGATATCTACTTATCACTTTATTATTTGTGCGACTAGTATACTTGCTATCAATTTGTTATTCTGTTTTACTACTGATTCTTGATTTTTATTTCCTGATTGTTTGTGTTTAGGCTTTTATGTCCGAGGGAGAAGCGGATCAACGACTTAAGAGAATTAAGGAGTTTCTCCAATCCTCGAATTTAAGGCTAAATCGGTCAATTTCAACTCCACCTCCAGAATTTGACCTTGCAGGACATACTTCCCTCCCATCTTCTTGCAGTTCAATCAAATCTGAATCGGAAGCAATGGCGATGGAAAACGATCAGACTCTTAAGGAGTTAGCTGCTCCAATTATTGATCAACAACCGCTATGCATAAGCACCAATTTTAGATAGATTTTGAACTTAAATCTGGACTGATTCATCTCTTGCCTACATTTCATGATTTTGCAGGAGAGGATCCGAACAAACACCTCAAAGAATTTCATGTGGTATGCTCAAGTATGAAGCCAACCGGCGTTTCTGAAGAGCAAATTAAATTGAGAGCTTTCCCATTCTCATTAGCAGATTCGACAAAAGATTGGCTATACTATCTACCACCAGGTACCATTACCACTTGGAATGAGATGAGTAAACTCTTTTTGGAGAAATACTTTCCAGCCTCGAAAGTTACAAATATTAGAAAAGATATTAGTGGCATTCGACAACACAATGGAGAATCACTTCATGAATATTGGGAGAGATTTAAAAGGTTATGTGCTAGCTGTCCAAACCACCAAATTAGTGATGGACTCCTAATTCAATATTTCTATGAGGGTCTCTTACCAATGGAAAGGAGTATCATTGATGCTGCTAGTAGTGGAGCACTAGTTAATAAAACACCAAACGTTGCAAGACGTTTGATTAGTGACATGGTAGCGAACTCCCAACAATTCAGCAGTCAATTTGAGCCACAACTACCAAAAAGAGTAAATGAGGTAAGTACTTCAAACATTGAGCAACAACTTTGTGAACTTACCTCTCTTGTAAAAAAAATGGCTGTAGGACATATGTAGCAATCTTATGCATGTGGAGTATGTTCTGCCATGGACCATCCAACCGACATGTGTCCAACTTTGCAAGAAGGAGATACAGAACAAGCCAATGCCATGGGTGGATTTCCAGGACAACCAAGGCAAAGGTATGACCCTTTCTCCAATACTTACAATGCTGGATGGAGAGATCACCCTAATTTAAGATATGGGAATCGTCAACCAATTGCCCATATGCCATACCAAATCGACCACCAGGTTTCAATCAACCAAGGGTGCAGCAACCATTTCAAGCACAACTACCACCAACACCACAACCAGCTCCACAAAATTCAGGTATGTCTCTCCAGGATATTGTTAAAGCACTTGCCACTAACACAATGCAATTTCAGCAGGAAACTAGGGCAAGTATCCAAAACCTGGAAAATCAAATGGGACAATTGGCCACTAACATAAGCAAATTTGAGAGTCAAAGCTCAGGAAAATTACCTTCTCAGCCAGTGATCAATCCAAGAGAAAATGCTAGTGCTGTAACTTTGAGAAGTGGAAAGCAATTAGAGATTCCACCAAAGAAATCATAAGCTGATGAAGGGGATGATACCACTCCCACCATGAATAAAACATCATCTTCTAAGGTAAATCCTAATACCCATATTCCATCATATGTTGCTCCTCTACCTTTTCCTAGCAGATTTGCAAAATCAAAGAAGGAGGAACAAGAGCTGTCTCTTATACACATCTAGATGTGTATAAGAGACAGTCTGGATGCTATTAAGCAAGTACCTCGTTATGCAAAATTTCTCAAGGAGTTATGCACCAACAAGTGAAAGTTGAAAGGAAATGAGAAGGTAAGTGTGGGGGAAAAGGTTTCAGCTGTATTGCAAAGAAAAATTCCCCCGAAATGCAAAGATCTAGGTACGTTCACCATTCCATGCACCATTGGTAATACCAAGTTTGAAAGAGCTATGTTAGATTTAGGAGCATCTATTAATGTCATGCCATATTCTATTTATGCTTCCTTGAATCTTGGACCCCTTGTGGAAACTGGTATTATTATTCAACTTGCTGATCGTTCTAATGCATATCCCAAAGGAGTTGTGGAAGATGTGCTTGTGCAGGTGAATCAATTGGTATTTCCAGCAGACTTTTATGTTCTTGAAATGGAGGATGAGACATCTCCCAATCCAACACCGATTTTTTTGGGGAGACCATTCCTGAAAACTGCCCGAACTAAGATTGATGTTCATGATGGCACTCTTACCATGGAATTTGATGGCGAGGTGATTCGTTTCAATATTTTTGAGGCAATGAGGTCCCCTAGTGACTTGCATTCTGTTTTTGCAGTTGATGTTATTGATTCTTTGGCACAACAACTTTTTGAGTTAACTCGCAAGGATGCATTGGAAGTAGCCATTAGTGAGCATATTGGGGCAGAAAATTCCAGAGAATCGAGGAAGTTGATACAATTGTCTAAAGAAGTGGAGGAAGCTGTGGCAAGCTTGGATGAGACTATAGCTATCACCACAAACAGGTATGATGTTTCGTACATTGAATTGCCTTTATCTAATGAGAAACTTCTTCCTTCTATGATGAAAGCACCTGCCTTGGAGCTTAAGCCTCTTCTAGATCATTTGAAGCATGTATTCCTGGGTGAGAAAGACACTTTGCCAGTCATAATAGCAAATGGCCTTGCACAATTACAAGAAGAGAAACTCATCCGAGTGCTTCGAGATCATAAAACAGCCATTGGGTGGACAATCACTGACATCAAAGGTATTAGCCCAGCCATATGCATGCACCGTATCTTATTAGAAGAAGGATCCAAGCCCACTCGAGAAGCACAGCGGAGGTTGAATCCTCCAATGATGGAAGTTGTCAATAAAGAAATCCTGAAATTGTTAGATTTATCCAATTTTGGACAGCAAGTGGGTGAGTCCAGTCCAAGTTGTTCCGAAGAAATCTGGTGTTACGGTGGTTAAGAATGACAATAATGAGCTAGTTCCCACTCGTATCCAAACTAGCTGGCGAGTTTGTATTGATTATCGAAGCTCAATTCAGCAACTCGCAAGGATCACTTTCCTTTGCCATTCATTGATCAAATGCTAGAGAGATTAGCAGGTCATTCTCACTATTGTTTTTTTGATGGCTATTCAGGATATAATCAGATTGTCATTGCCCCTGAGGATCAAGAGAAAACTACATTCACCTGCCCATTCGGTACATTTGCCTATCGACGCATGGCATTTGGTCTTTGCAATGCCTCTGCCACTTTCCAAAGGTGTATGGTGATAAGTGTCTATTTATATATCATTTTCATATCAATTCGTCCATGTTTCTTTGCTATATTCCTTGGTATTTTTATGTTTTTGTGTGGTTTTGATGTTTGTAGGAGTTTTGGAGCAAGTTGCACAAAAATGGAGTAAAACCCTTCATTTTCACCTCTGCCAGTCAAACATCTTCTCGGATTTAATTGTATTGATATACAATGAACCCGATGACATATCATATACCTGTCTCTTATACACATCTAGATGTGTATAAGAGACAGAATTTACGGTTTATAAATCCATTCAGTGTACCAAAAGTTATAATCAAAACAGTGTGAGAAGTATAGAAATGTAATTCCACAAATCACTGTAGCATGTATAATACGGGACACTGTAGTAGTTTACTGTAGCAGAGTATTTAAACACATTTTAGGGTTTTATTTTGATAACTTGAAGAGGGGAGAACGTGGAGGAGGCTGCATCTTTGGATTTCTCTCATCCCTTGGAGTTCTTGAAGGAGAAAGGGCTTGGAAAGAGGAAGAACTACAATCCTAAGGAGATTCATCTACAAAAGAGATTTTCAAAGGATTTGCTAAGTTTTTCTTTTCCTTTTCAATTCTGGAATTTCTCTGTATTGTATTTATGTTGTGTTTAAACATGTGTAACTGAATCTGAATTGGTTGAGGGTGATTTCAAATCCCTTGATATGGTTTTTGTGAGTTGATTGTGCAAGAAGTTGTTATCCAATTCTCTAATTGAAGTTGCTTGTTTTTTCCCATATCTAATGCTTATGATTGCTTGCTGATTGTATTTGGAATGGCCAGCTGAATATAATCTGGTTGTTGTCTATTGCTAGAGTAGAAATCTTGATCCGTAATTGTCTTGAATTTCTAATCCTTATTAGCAAAATTGTGATCAGTGATTGCAATTGGAGAATACAACCTAAGTTAAATAATCCGAGCTTGTGTGTTTATTGCTTAGATCAACGTATCTTTCTTATCGTAATGCATCCATTGAATTAAATTTAGCGAGCTTGTTCTAGGTTGTTTAATGGATAGAGATTAAATAAAGAGCCTGTTTTATTTAACAACAAGTAAGGAAAGATTGGGATAACAGAGCTTGTTGTTATCTACGGTTGATAATTTCAATGGTGTAATTGGATGACAATTCTACAATTAATTCGCAAATCCATATCTTGTGGTAGAGAAGGATTCCTTAACCAGGTTTCTCTCATTGATTTTTCAATCTGTTTAAATTTGTATTGTGTTATTCTTTACTTGCATTAATATTTCATCTAGTTAATCAATCAACAAAACCCCCCTCAGTTAGTTTATTGTTGCTTTCAAATAACAAATTCAATTAGAATCAATCCTCGTGGGAACGATATCTTACTTATCACTTTATTACTTGTGCGACTAGTATACTTGCTAGTTTCGAATGCATCATATGGTAAGCATTTTCTCTGATTATGTTGAGAACATCATAGAGGTATTTATGGATGACTTTAGTGTTTTTGGTGATTCTTTTGATAAATGCCTTGACAACCTTACCCTTATACTTCAAAGATGTATAGAAACTAACCTTGTTCTGAATTGGGAGAAATGTCATTTTATGGTAGATCAGGGTATAGTTTTGGGAGATGTGTATTCTCTGCAAGGGTATAGTAGATGATTGATAAATGCGGCCTAAGATAGAATCGCATTGTTCCTTACCCATCTCCCACAAGTTGCGGATATTGTTTCGTTTTGCTTGTTGCATGGAAAAGCAGATAGTTTTACAAATCAATACAGTTCACATCAAGAGAGTTCGAATCGGTGTAAAAGCATGACGGTGGTACTATGTGCACCAGAATGTGCGAAATTGTGATGTGCACTGTCAAGATGCTATTTCAAAGGGTAAAAAGCGATGTATCGTGAGGGTAAGACATATACTATTACAGTGGCAACTCTTGACTTTAGCTCCAGTAATCCAATCTCTGAATTGGGATCATCCATTCGAGATCATGTGCGATGCAAATGACTATGCTGTGGGTGCCATTTTAGGTCAACGAATTGGCAGAATTCCACATGCCATTTACTATGCATCTCGAACTTTAAATGGTGCTCAGCTTAATTAATCTACAACTGAGAAAGAGCTCCTGGCGGTTATTTTTGCTTTAGAAAAATTTCGTTCGTATTTGATTGGTACTAAAGTAACCGTTTATTCTGATCATGCAGCTTTGAGGTACTTGCTCACAAAGAAAGATGCTAAACCAAGGCTGATCAGGTGGATACTCCTTTTACAGGAGTTTGACTTGGAAATCAAAGACAAGAAGGGAAGTGAAAACTTAGTTGCAGACCATCTCAGTCGCATTGTCCATGATAAGAATGCACTGCCATTACAAGAAAGTTTTTCAGATGAACAATTGTTGTCTCTAAATGTAGTAGCCCCTTGGTATGCAGATATTATCAACTACTTAGTTACCAAAAAGCTACCACATGACTTGACTCGAGCTCAAAGAGACAAGATCAAGAACATTGCCAAGTATTACATATGGGATGATCCGTACTTATGAAAGCATTATTCTGACCAAGTGATAAGAAGGTGCGTTTCTGAATCTGAATTTAATTCAATTTTAACCTTCTGTCATTCTTAGGCATGTGGAGGTCACTTCGGACCAAAAAGAACAGTCCTCAAAGTTCTTGATTGTGGATTCTACTGGCCATCATTGTTCAAAGATGCATATCTATTCTACAAAGCTTGTGACCGTTGTCAAAGGATAGGTAATTTAAGTGCTAAAAATCAAATGCCACAAACCCCTATACTTATTGTCGAGATTTTTGATGTTGGGGGTATTGATTTCATGGGTCCTTTTCCTTCATCATTTGGTAATGTTTACATTATACTTGCTGTGGATTATTTTTCTAAATGGGTGGAAGCAAAAGCTATGAGAACTAATGATTCTAAAGTTGTTGTAGATTTTGTGAAATCTAACATTTTTGCGAGATTTGGAACACCAAGAGCCATGATTAGCGATAGAGAGACACACTTCTATAATAGATCATTTGAAGCCTTGCTCAAGAAATACAACATCACTCACAGGGTGTCTACTGCATATCATCCACAAACTAGTGATCAAGTTGAAGTTTCAAATCGGGAAGTCAAGTCCATTCTCGAGAAGATAGTGAATCTGAATAGAAAAGATTGGAGCCTACGACTTAATGATACACTTTAGGCATACTGAACTGCTTACAAGACACCTATTGGTATGTCTCCGTATAGGTTAGTCTATGGTAAGCCATGTCACCTTCCAGTAGAGCTCGAACACAAAGCATGGTGGGCAGTAAAGCTTTGGAGATGGATGCTGCTAGAGAACAAAGGAAGCTTCAACTGCAAGAATTGGAAGAACTTAGACATGATGCCTATGAGAATTCCAGAATTTACAAGGAGAGAACTAAGGCATTTCATGATAAAATGATCTCCAGGAAGAATTTTGAAGTGGGACAGAAAGTTCTTTTATTTCATTCTCACCTCAAGTTATTTCCAGGTAAATTACGATCTCGATGGGTTGGACCTTTTGTTATTACTAATGTTTTTCCTCATGGTGCAGTGGAAATCAAGAGCTTAAAAATGGACAAAGTATTCAAGGTGAATGGGCACAGGTTGAAGCCTTACTATGAGAATTCAGTGATGCAGGACATCGAGGAGGTAACTCTCTATGAGCCAGCTTATCTTGATGGGTGATGGCAAGTAACGTCAGGCTGAGGACGTTAAACCAAGCGCTTATTGGGAGGCAACCCAATGTTTTTGAAACATAAATAAAAAGAGACAAATAAAAGAAGGTAGTAACAATCAGTTTTCGTGTTTCGAGGAGATTCCTCTCATGGGCCATTATAATTGATTAGGTTTTATCTCTCTTTGTCATCTGTCTCATTTGCTTTGTTGTTTGTTTTTTTACTTTCGTTTGCTCTTGTGTTTTTATTTCTTTTATGCGTCTCTATTTTCTTTTCATTTCATTTCTTTTCTTATGTTTAATTTGATTATTCCGTGCTTCGAGTTCAGTTGTGCAACAGCTTGAGGAAACATTCAAACGGGAGTTGAAGCCATTGTCCGAAGGTTTGAAACGTGCATATCTAGGAGAAGAACAAACTCAATCGCATTATCGGTAATATCTCTCATTTTATCCTCTTCAATGGATGCTGATATCTTTCTATCGAACCTTCGTAAATATTTCCCTTCACTTTCTCAAATGCTGTGTTTAAAATATATAAAGTACGGATGACTAGACTTTGGGCATTGATGCTCCTAAATGTGCCTGCTGATATCCGATGGCTTATCGAAGCCAAGGTGAGATTGTCCGGTGAGCCGGACATTAATCTCGCAAAATACATGCCTGGTCTAGGAAAGATCTACTACGCCAAGAGGCGAAGAGCGAAAAGGTTACAAGTATGTTATAAATGTGCTAGATGGAATTGTAACCATACTTGTCGTTCATTAGGTTTTGCGTCCAGGAATAGAGAAGATAAACTTTCATTTATTAAGAATGGTTTGAGTAATGAGTCCCTGGATAATGTTTTGTTAACTCTCGAGTCACATTCTTGTGGACTTGTTCAGCGTGAATTGCTTAATCTATGAACACAATTTCGTGATGAATTGCAGTGTTATAGTCTAAGGAATCTGACCAAAAACGACACTGTTTGCCAGTTTATAAGAAAACTGGATGGGAAGCAAATCCCCGACTCATAGAAGGCGTTTCAGCCGTTACTGGACGTAAAACCAGAGGAAGATGTGAGCCACAATCACAACTACTGTATATTTGAATGTGTGTTGTTGTTGTCGAATTTTATTTCTTTCTTGTTTCGTTTGATCTGATTATCAATGTTGTTTTTGTGTTGTTGTTTGTTGATTTTGTTTGTTTTAATTTCAAGTTTTCTTTTTGACAAACCATATGACTACCCTATGGCATAAGTACACGTGTGAGACAAGTGTGGAGGTTTTGTCAACCTCCACCGAAAGTGTATCTCTATTTTTTATGCTTCACGTGGGAGACAAGTGTGGGGGTTTTGTCAACCCCCGCCGAAAGTGTATCTCCATTTTCCATGCTTCACGTGGGAGACAAGTGTGTAGATTTTGTCAAACCTCGCCGAAAGCATATCTCATTTTTTCAAATTTTGGGGCGATAAATATGCATCGAGCAACCCCCACCGAAATTATGTCCCCATATGTCAAATTTGAGAGTTTTACGTGTGTATATATCCATTTTGCATATTCGCAAATGTCATTTTATAACCTGTCTTGCACTTGAATCGCATAATACCTAACTTACATCATTGTCTTGCACAAGTTTAGAGCACTTTTAGAAATGGAGAAAACACCAATTCGGCGATTCCAAAATATATGCGTATTTTGTGGATCGCAATTTGGTAAAGATGGAGAGTTTATAACAGCAGATCTTGATCTTGGTAGGACATTAGCTGCGAGGGGTATTAATTTGATTTATGGAGGGGTAGTCTTGGGTTAATGGGGTGTGTGTCAACAGCTGCATCCCTAGGAGGGAGCAAAGTTCTCGGCATTATCCCTAAACCATTAGCTGTACGAGATATCGTAGGCAACACAATCGGGGAAGAGTTACAGGTCTCTAGTATGCATGAGCGTATTGCACATATTGTTGTTAAGTCCGATGCATTTATAGCTTTGCCGGGTGGTTATGGTACATTAGAGGAGATATTTCAAATCACCTCTTGGGCCAGCTAAACATCCATCGGAAACCCATTGGTTTGTTAAATGTTAATAATTTTTTTGATGGTTTGTTGTCCTTTCTTGATCAAGCTGTAGAAAAAAATTTCATCTCACCGTCAGCAAGGTAAATGCTGGTTACAGCTTCAACTGCAGGAGAGTTAATTGACAAACTACAAGAATTCGTCTATTCACCTGATCCAACAATGGCTCGGATAAATTGTTTGGAGAAGGCAACAAAAGGCGTCAACTGGATTTAACCCTCCATCTGTAATCTCTATCTGCTTGTTTGCTTCATTTTCGTTTGCTTTCTCTTTATTGTGTTTATTTGAGTTGAGTTTTTTTTTCAGGTTGTTTCTCTCACCCCAGGTAATATTTTCTAATCTTGGCTTTTAGAGTGGTGGCTTAAAAAGTTCAAGTTCTCTTGAAACGCATTCTGGATTTCTATAATCCATAATGGCTGAATAAGGAGGCTAACTTCTAAACTTTTTAGACCCATTCTAACTGACTTGTTTGTGTTTGCTGATTTGTTGGACTTTATTATTTTCTAAGTAAGTTTAGTTTTATGTAATTTCGAGTTGTTGTGTGTTTTTGTCTTTATCAGTTTCGATTCAAAAAAAAAAAAACATTGTGGAAAACCTGAGAATGGCAGAATATGGGGTTTTCTTAACTCTTGAAACGCATTCTCTCTCAATAAATCTGTAGTTTGTTTATTTCATATTGTTTGAAGTGTCTTGTTTCTTGTTTTGTTCTTTCATAATAAAGGTATATAGGCTGGAACCTTAAGTCTGCGGGCTACTGGTCCTAAGGATTGTTGAAATATACAATCTTGACTCAGGTGTAACAACGCCACGTACCTCTTTTCTTGCATGTTGTGGGTCGATGATAAGATAATGATTGAATTAAGAATAACTCTTGGAAAATGATAAATGATGCATGGATCTGTGTGCTTGAATGTTTATTGGTTTTCGCTTTGCTTTTGATTCCTTGCGCAACATTGAGCACTGAGCTATTATCACTGAGTTAGTTGTTCACTTAAAGAAAGTTTATGTAATTTAAATGTTTCTTCAGATTTCAATGAATTCTAGAACTTGTTTGATGGTCACTCGGGGCGAAATCCTAGACTGTGCAACATTGGGGAAATGATTTAGGCCATCTTTGGACCGTTTGAGCCTTAATAGCCAACCTTGACTGAAATTGATCCCTAGTTACCCTTTGAGCCTCTGTAAGCCTTTTTCTTTGTTAACTCACTAAAAGATTTCCTAACCTCAAATGAATTTGTTCCAAACAGTTTATACCTTACCTATGAGCATGTAGATCATTCACAATTAATCTCGCAAAATACATGCCTGGTCTAGGAAAAAGCTACTACGCCCAGAGGCGAAGAGCGAAAAGGTTACAAGTATGTTATAAATGTGCTAGATGGAATTGTAACCAGACTTGTCGTTCATTAGGTTTTGTACCCAGAAATAGAGAAGATAAACTGTCATTTATTAAGAATGGCCTGAGTAATGAGTCGCTGGATAATGTTTTATTAACTCTTGAGTCATATTCTTGTGGACTTGTTCAGCGTGAATTGCATAATCTATGAACACAATTTCATGATGAATTGCAATGTTATAGTCTAGGGAATCTGACCAAAAACGACACTGTTTGCCAGTTTATAAGAACAGACTGGATGGAAGCAAATTCCCGACTCATGAAGGCGTTTCGCCGTTCTGGCTCCGTAAAACCAAGGAAGATGTGAGCCACAATCACAACTACTTGTATATTTGAATGTGTGTTGTTGTTGTCGAATTTTTTTCTTGTTTCGTTTGATCTGATTATCAATGTTGTTTTTGTGTTGTTGTTGTTTGTTGATTTTGTTTGTTTTAATTTCAAGTTTTCTTTTTGACAAACCATATGACTACCCTATGGCTAAGTGAGACAAGTGTGGAGGTTTTGTCAAACCTCTGCCGAAAGTGTATCTCCATTTTTAATGCTTCAGTGGGAGACAAGTGTGGAGGTTTTGTCAACCTCCGCCGAAAGTATATCTCCATTTTTTCATGTTTCACGTGGGAGACAAGTGTGTAGATTTTGTAAACCTCATCGAAAGCATATCTCATTTTTTTCAAATCTTGGGGCGATAAATCTGCATCGAGCAACCCCCACCGAAATTATGTCCCCATGTGTCAATTTTGAGAGTTTTACCTGTGTATATATCCATTCTCCATATTTTCAAATGTCATTATTATAACCTGTCTTGCACTTGAAAAACATATTACCTAACATGTATCATTGTCTTACACAAGGTTAGAGCACTTGTAGGAATGGAGAAAACACCAATTCGGCGATTCCAAAATATATGCATATTTTATGGATCGCAATTTGGTAAAGATGGAAAGTTTACAACGGCAGCTATTGATCTTGGTAGGACATTAGCTGCGAGGGGTATTCATTTGATTTATGGAGGGGGTAGTCTTGGGTTAATGGGGTGTGTGTCGATAGCTGCATCCTTAGGAGGAAGTAAAGTTCTCGGCATTATTCCTAAACCATTAGCTGTGCAAGATATCATAGGCAACACAATGAGGGAAGAGTTACAGGTCTCTAGCATGCATGAGCGTATTGCACATATGGTCATTAAATCTGATGCATTTATAGCTTTGCCCGGTGGTTATGGTACATTAGAGGAGATATTTCAAATCACCCCTTGGGCACAGCTAAACATCCATCGGAAACCCATTGGTTTGTTAAATGTCAATAATTTTTTTAATGGTTTGTTGTCTTTTCTTGATCAAGCAGTAGAAAAAAACTTCATCTCACAGTCGGCGAGGCAAATCCTGGTTACAACTTCAACTGCAGGGGAGTTAATTGACAAATTGCAAGCATTCGTCTATTCGCCTGATCCAACAATAGCTCGGATAGATTGGTTTACGGAGGGCAATAAAAGGCGTAAACTGGATTTAGCGCTCCATCTGTAATCTTTATCTGCTAGTTTGCTTCACTTTTGTTTGCTTTCTTTTTATTGTGTTTATTTGAGATTTTTCATGTTATTTCTTTTGAGCTTTTTCAGGTTATTTCTTTCGTTCCAGGTAATATTTTCTAATCTTGGATTTTAGAATGGTGGCTTAAAAAGTTCAAGTCCTCTTGAAACACATTGTGGATCTCTTCAATCCATAATGGCTGAATAAGGAGGCTAACTTCTAAACTTTTTAGACCCATTCTAACTGACTTATTTGTGTTTGCTGACTTGTTAGACTTTGTTATTTTATGAGTAAGTTTAGTTTTACGTAATTTAGAGTTGTTATGTGTTTTCGTCTTTATCAGTTTCGATTTTTAAGAAAAATTGTGGAAAAACCTGAGAATGGCAGAATATGGGGTTTCTTTAACCCTTGAAACGCATTCTCTCTAAATAAATCTGTAGTTGGTTTATTTCATGTTATTTGAAGTGTCTTGTTTCTTGTTTTGTTCTTTCATAATAAAGGTATATAGGCTGGAAACCTTAAGTCTGCGGGCTACTGGTCCTAAGGATTGTTGAAATATACAATCTTGACTCAGGTGTAACAACGCCACGTACCTCTCTTCTTGCATTTTGTGGGTCGATGATAAGATAATGATTGAATTAAGAATAACTCTTGAAAAATGATAAATGATGCATGGATCTGTGTGCTTGCAATGTTTATTAGTTTTCGCTTTGCTTTTGATTCCTTGCGCAACATTGAGCACTGAGCTATTATCACTGAGTTATTTGTTCACTTAGAGAAAGTTTATGTAATTTAAATGCTTCTTCATATTTCAATGAATTCTAGAACTTGTTTGATGGTCACTCGAGGCGAAATCCTAGACTGTGCAACATTAGGGAAATGATTTAGGCTATCTTTGGACCGTTTGAGCCTTAATAGCCACCCTTGACTGAAATTTATCCCTAGTTACCCCTTTGAGCCTTTCCAAGCCTTTTTCCTTGTTAACTCACTAAAAGATTTCCTAACCTCAAATGAATTTTTTTTTTCAAATAGTTTATCCCTTCCCTATGAGCATGTAGATCATTCACAATCACATTTTGAGCTATGTTTGGGTTTTGGGAAGTTAGAGAAGGTTGGGTTGTGTCATAAGCAATGCAAGTGAGTTCTATTGTGTTTATAAAAAAAAAAGAAAAAAAAGAAAAAAAACAATCTGTACTTATCGTCCACGTACTTACACATTGGGGACAATGTGTTGTTTAAGTGTGGGGGAGGGGAAGTGTAATAAAAAAAAAGAAAAAAAAGAAGAAAAAGAGATCCATACCCTTCAGTGTTCTTAAAAAGAATGAAACAACAAAGTGTGGGGGTGTAGTTTTCTTTTGCTTTCTACTAAAAAAAAAAGATTGAGTGTTCTAAATAAGTTTGGAGGAGTAACCTGGTGAATTGAAATAAAGTTGTGTTATAGGGTTGAGCTCTACATAGTCTTGAATGATTTATGTGTTTGTGGGTGATTTGAACCAAATTATTATCCTTTATCATACCTTTACCCAAGCCAAACGTTACAAGCGTAATAATGCCCTACTTGATCCTTAGTGTTGTGCTTGTCTGCATTAGTGGAGAGTAACTTGAAAAGCAAGCCTATGGAGTTCATTTATATGCACATCTTCACTATTAAATATGATTCATTTTTATGCATAAACTCATCCGGGTTACAAATGATTAGGTGAGAATGGCTCTACACACACGCACACTGGAGGAATTGAAGTAGAGCAAAACTAATCTTTGTAATGAGATTCTTGATCAAGTGCATTATTTTGAAGTTTTCCTTGGGTTATAATTAAGTACAATCTTTGAGGCCTATTTGCAAGTTAAAACATGTGTGTTTTAATTTTTTTCTTTGATTCTATTTAGATTTAGTTTGTTTTCATATCGTTGTAGTTGCTCGAGGACTAGCAAAGTCTAAGTGTGGGGGAATTTGATAAGTGTCTATTTATATATCATTTTCATATCAATTCGTCCATGTTTCTTTGCTATATTCCTGGTATTTTTATGTTTTTGTGTGGTTTTGATGTTTGTAGGAGTTTTGGAACAACTTGCACAAAAATGGAGTAAAACCCTTCATTTTCACCTTTGCTAGTCAACCATCTTCTCGGATTTAATTGTATTGATATACAATGAACCGGATAACATGTTATATACCGTTGGAAAGCTCTCGAAGTCTATTTTCTAGAGAAATTTACGGTTCAAAAATCCATTCAGTGTACCGAAAGTTATAATCAAAACAGTGTGAGAAGTGTAGAAATGTAATTCCACAAATCACTGTAACATGTATAATACGGGACGCTGTAGCAGGTTACTGTAGCAGAGTATATAAACTCATTTTAGGGTTTTATTTTAATAACTTGAGGAGGGGAAAACATGTGGGAGGCTTCAGCTCTGGATTTCTCTCATCTCCTAGAGTTCTTGAAGGAGAAAGAAGGCTTGGAAAGAGGAAGAACTACAATCTTAAGAGATTTTCATCAAATTTGCTAAGTTTTCCCTTTCCCTTTCATTTTCTGGAATGTCTCTATATTGTATTGTATTTGTATTGTGTCCGAATATGTGTAACTAAATCTGAATTGGTTGAGAGTGATTTCAAAGCCCTTGATATGGTTTTTGTGAGTTGATTGTGCAAGATATTGTTATCCAATTCTCTAATTGAAGTTGCTTGTATTCTCTCATATTTAATGCTTATGATTGCTTGCTGATTGTATTTGGGTGGTCAACTGAATATAATTTGGTTGTATTCTCTCATATTTAATGCTTATTAAATACGGGGGCACTGTAGCAAGTTACTGTAGAAGAGTATATAAACATATTTTAGGGTTTTATTTTCATAACTTGAAGAGGGGGAAACGACTTAGAGGCTGCAGCTCTGGAATTCTCTCATCTTTTGGAGTTCTTGAAGGAGAAAGAAAGCTTGAAAAGAGGAAGAACTATAAATCTAAGGAGATTTGTAAAGGATTTGCTAAGTTTCTTCCTTTCCCTTTCATTTTCTAGAATGTTTTTGTATTGTATTGTATTGATTACGTTTTTGAACATGTGTAACTGAATCTGAATTGGTTGAGGGTGATTTAAAAGCCCTTGATATGGTTTATGTGAATTGATTGTGTAAGAAATTGTTATCCAATTCTCTAATTGAAGTTGCTTGTATTTTTCCTATATCTAATGCTTATGATTGCTTACTGATTGTATTTGGAATGGCCAACTGAATATAATCTGTTATTGTCTATTGCTAGATTAGAAATCTTGATCCGTAATTGTCATGAATTTCCAATCATTAGTAGCAAAATTGTGATCAGAGATTGCAATTGGAAAATACAACCTAGGTTAAATAATCCAAACCTGTGTGATTATTGCTTAGATCAACCTATCTTTCTTATCGTAATGCTTCCATTGAATTAAACTCAGAGAGCTTGTTCTAGGTTGTTTAATGGATAGAGATTAAATAAAGAGCTTGTTTTATTTAACAACAAAGTAAGGAAAAATTGGGGTAACAGAGCTTGTTGTTATCTACGGTTGATAACTTCAATGCTGTAATTAGATGACAATTCTATAATTAATTCGCAAATCCATATCTTGTGGTAGAGAAGGATCCCTTAACCAGCTTTCTCTCATTGAGCTTTCATTCAAATTAACTTATGTTTTGTTATTCACATAATGTTTACATTATGGATAGAAAGTTTATGCGTTAGTGTAATCATTAGCAATACGAGCAAAACTACATCTGGAATAGTAGTTAAGTTATCCGATTGCTGGAAAAAGAACAAATTTCCAATTAGAATCAATCCTCATGGGAACGATATCTACTTATCACTTTTATACTGTGCGATAGTCATCTTGCTAGTTTTGAACGCATCAGGAGATGAAGGGAGGACCACTGAAGAAGTGACTCCCAAGAAAAAGATGGCCATGTCATGAGAGTCTTCGCTGTTATCTCTCGCTAAATGGAACAAAAAGGACAACGGAAGAAAAGATGCCCATGTGTCTGCATATCCGAGCCTCACAAAGCACATGCTGCTGAGGATATAGTGCCACGACGCTGAAGATGATCCATAGTATGCAACCTCCCTAAAGAGGCCAACCAAAGGATAAAAGAGTGCTTGGGGACATGGCCAGGGAACCAGAGAAGATGATGAATAGAGTTCACTGATCGTCTAGCCCGTAGAATATCCCAAGCTGAGTCAATGGAAAAGATACCCAAGGAATGCCCCTTCCAAACCTGATGATCTGCAGCCCCAATAGTCGGATGAAACCTGACTGAGTCCCAAATCAACTAAAGATCCTGCCCTCCAAGCGGAAAAACCCAATCCCTATCTTGAATAATATCCCGGAGGTAGACCCGTGGACGATAAAGTTCAAAAAGAAAACAAATCACACAAGGGTCCTTGTGGAAGCCAATAATCTTGCCAAAGAGAGGTGTCCTTGCCATCTCCAATACAAGTGACAAATTTACCTCTGCACCAATCCTCACTGAGAAGAATCTTTCGCTAAGACCAGAATGCACCAGATGTAACCTGAACCTGCCAAAACGATCGACCCGAAGAAGCACGTGATGAACCCACGAAGAGCAAGTGGAGGACTTGTTTGAGAGCAACCTCTAAATATGCTTTAGAATAGTCGCCCGATTCCAATCCTTAACCCATTTAAGCCCCCAATCCCTCTCTTTGGTAACAAACTGAAGTCCAAGCGACCTTCAAAGGAAAGCAACCAAAATACTCTCAATCATCCGCACCATAGTTGCAGACAAGATGAACATGGAGGACCAATCTGACTTGATTAACTGGAGCCGACCAGCATAAGTCAAAGTTGTGGATGTCCACAACCGGATCCTAAACATAATCCTCTCAATCAAAGGAGCACAATCCGAAAGTCGTAATTGAGTACTAATCAAAGGTACTCCCAAATATCTAACTGGTAAAGTCCTAATCCGAAAACCAAGGATAGCTTATAAAGCGACACGATCCTCCTCATTAACCCTTGAAAAGAAAACATGATTCTTGGCTGAATTGGTAAC
>SNVD02010295.1:0-43303 GCA_013180625.2 Boswellia sacra | reverse complement strand
AGCATACGTCAGTATTTCTCCTTTGTTGAACAAAGTTTGGTTTACAATACTTCATCAAATCATCTAGAGCAAAGAAATTGCATCCACCAGGCCAGTTGAAAACATCTATCGAACCATTTCCATAATTGTAGCATAGCATATATTTAACCTACAAACTCGAGTGGCTTTCACTTATAAAACAATAAGATGGATGGTAGCAAGTATCTTACTAAATTGGACGGCTAACAAGAATCAATTGTTTGCTTTTTGTGAAATCAAAAGCAAATTTATCGCATTGTGACACCCAGAAAAATGACGTAGAGCCATGATCATTATGTCGTAAGAGAGGAATAAGAAATATATTATTACAACTTAGTGCATGCCTGTAAACTGCCTATAATAAATAAATCAAGAAGTATAGTGGGTATATATAGAAATACAAGAGCCATATGAGATCAAAATAACTTTCATAATCTTGAAACCTATAGGAAGGTTGCAATCTACCTAAGAGATAAGACATGTGCAAATTAAAAATTCAGGGCTTTTTTCCATTTCTTTTTTTATTCAAAATCAGATGCAAATAAAATCGACAAAGCCAAAATAAAATCTAAACTAAAATAAAAAAATATATCTTGATTTTGTTTTCATATTTTTTTCAAAACTAACATGTTAAATTTCAAAGATAGGATTTCACGAAGAATTGGGAATTGAAGTTGCTTAATTTTACTAACTGATAGTTATAATTAAGCAACTTCATCTTGTACATGGCCTCTCACTACTGAGGAAGAGGAGCAACATTGAAACTACTAATGAACTCTTGATTGCTATACAATATCTCAAATTGGAGTGATTGCCGACAAGGCTACTTCCTCTTCTTTTTTTTTTTTTATTCTAACCCATAATGATTTAATAGAATATTTATGTTTCATACTCAACTCATTTTGCATAATATTTGAGGAGGCCATATCATTTCTTAGGAACATAGATGACAGGAGCCATGCGAGATAAAACAGCCAAATTTTATACCAATTTCATTCAATGAACTTGTACGAGAGCATTCTAGCTTCACTGGTTAGAGATATCATAAAATTAATGTTAACATTACTAATGCAACTATTTTAGTAAAATGTTTTTGTTACAAAAGTAACTTCTGCATATCTAGGAGTTACATGTTATAAAATCCTAAATTAGTTACCTGTTTGATTCGAGTTTAAGTGCTTATTCTGTGGATCTGGTTATTAGTTATGCATCTACTATCATGTAATTGTCTTTCTCACGGCATTTGACATAAATTTCTCTCCCTGACATAACCACAAATGAAATAGGGTATTCTTATAATTATACCACTATATTTCATTGTTGAAGTACAGAAAACAAGACAGCTCCTAATAGACAAAGCACAATCTTCCAACAGTTGCTAGCAACACAAACCAAAATTGTCACCAATTTCATCAACGGAATGACAGAACTTATACCTTCGTCTTCTCTTAAGAAATGAAGGACAAATTATAATCCAAAGCCCCAACATAAATCGAAGAGCCATTGTCACATAGAACCTATTGAACTTTTAAAGAACAAATTTATGATATTGGAACAACAAACACCAACACAATTAAATATCAATACCGTTTAAAACAAGTAATGAAACACATGCCTCCCTCCATGTTTTTACATGTGAAATACAACCTAAACAACTAAAAGGAGTAAGGTATTACCTAAAGAGAGCCAAGTGAGCCCACTTGTCACTTAAGTAACATACAAATGAAAATGGTAATTACTGGATGCAAGCAACAACAATAATAATATTATCTAATTTATGCAAGATGATTTTCGTATTTTCAATACATATTGCCTACAAGGCAGAAGTGGACTTCATAGTCTACTCAATGGGACACAATCTATCTTCAATATTTTGGGTGAAAGGATATTTCGTGGCATTCACCATGTCATCTTGTATAAGTCAACAGCTTTGAGAATGGCAAATGACTATAAATAATCTAACAACGACATGGGCATATCTACAATCTTGTTCGATAATAAGGACAAAAAACAAATTTGTAATACAAAGAGGACGAAAATATGTCAGTACAAGGTAAAAACTGCATCCAAAATTTAATGAACCACATCGTAGCATATAAAACAAAGTCAATCGGTGCAATGTCGGTGGCACTATTTCTTGCAACATCAAGAGGAAATAATGCTATAACTTTAAGCATAAACGTGGATGGCACAAAAGAATGAACGTCATTAATCTACCAATACACAATTTCCATGGATAATGAAAGAAGACTCTACCCATGGAAGTTTAATATAATTGTATATAGAGAGTCTAAAAAATAACATAATTATGTTCAAATCAAATCTTGCAAAGGTTATCATTTGCTAATAAACCTATGTAAAGTATTGATGTGAAACCAATTACTGTGTAATGATTTCCAAACTTTTAGGTATAATATGTCAAAACTTGTATATAACTGTATGTAATTTACATGAGTGTAGGTAATAGGCAATGTACGAAATATACCAAAACGGAACACAACCATCATGTTTTCCGGTTAAATTTATGGCAGGATATGTATATGCACCATTCTTGACATAAATCACATATTGAGTAATCCAGAAAGGTTTGATATGTACACAATAATAGTCTACCTATAGGGCTCCTGCTGCAACCACACTAGACATTTTCGTATCTTGACTGCATCCCATTCTATGATTGGTGAAATTGATCTATCTACAAGAGCAAGATTGGTGGAAGCATGATATACATAATATAGCTTCACCCCTCAAACATTAAAAGAAATAAATGTTAAAGTGCAGAAAGAGTAAGCAGATAAAGATACATTCTTTACGCATAAAAATATGAAATGAAAGATAAAATACTTGCAGAAAAAGTAGGCAACCAAAAATGTTGACCAATTGAACTGTTTGTATTTCAACACACTTTCATGCAGTGTAACGAAACAAAATCATGACCAGTTCAATTCACTTATGTTCCTAACATCTTTTACGACATGCAGATAAGAAGCCCTTACATACATTGTTGAGGTTGGACATAGCAATGTTCCCTTGGCAAACAAGATGAAACACCTATTTGAGTTTTGCAATGTCTGTGCTAGAAAATCAAGTCATGCGCCACTTGACATACACTGAAACCTATTGTAAAGGTCTTCAATGTCAAAGTCAAGCCCCTCCAACCGAAAAGTAAATCCTCCATTTGTAATGCACATCATTTCTGTAAAGCTATCTACAGTAATTCATAATTCAATACCATTTGCCAACAACATACAAGTCACTGGATGCCAATTGTCAACCAACCTACAACATAAAGATCTTTGCAATCTCCCCCACTTTGTCTGAATAATGAAGACAAACCCAAGACGACATATTGCCTCTTTCTGAGCATTTGTCAAGGTTGACACACATCGAACAAACTGCTGTGGACTACGAACTGTGTACATATTCCTACACTTTAATAAAACCTCTTACACACTATCACCACAACAATTATTGCACACTTTGGACTTCACATCATCAGAAGCTATGTATTTTAATGTCTTTTCATGCCATAGATTGCTACTTTCATATTGTGGAGTACGAGACAACTAATCATCACAAACCAAAAGTAAGAACACCTAATTCAGTATGCAACATATTTGCACATAAGGGTTAATACGCAATAAATGCCACATATGAATGTGCATAGCTTGGTTTACATTATGCATATTATGAACAAACCTTGAATATTTGGTAGTCACGCAAAATAATACATGTTCTTAGTTATTGTCAACATTAACATGTTGAGTTAGTACATGATATTAGCATAAATTCGTATTAAAGTTAGGTCATTTACCCAAATAGTAAATACAAAGAGGCATCTATAAGGTTGTTAAACTTACAGTATGAGGTTCTGTATATTGAATAACTCTTGATTTCCTTGCTATCTTCCCAGAGTGCCTACGTTTCGTATCCAAGCAATGCTTTGATTGCAAATGACGATGTCTACCCATCTGAATTTACTGTCAACATGTGATAAGCATAAGAACATGGTTATAAGGCTCAAAGACGGACTCCGGTGATTACTAGTTACTCGTTGGGTAATCCTAATAAAATCAATCAACTTTAGCCATCCCTTTACATGAAAGCTTGGCTAGTTATTCTCTGACAAGATTTGCCAAAAACATTGAAACTATGTTTCAATTAGTTCTAGGCTTTTAATTTTTCCAAAAACAAACCTAGTATTCACTTGAATTTTTTGTAAAATTATTTTTTGTTTATCAAATATGTCGATCATCTTTATATTAAATAATCCATCATTACTATTTTGTATTTATCTCCTGTATTTAATTAAAAGAAACAATTATGTGATCTTTAGCTACCTCATGATAACTATATTTATCTATAGCTTTTATGATCGATGATACTTCCTACACAATTATCTTAATTATAGAGGGGCAAGCATCACTCAGCTCCCCAATGTTTGCCAAAACATCACTGCCCACTGTGGCTTTTCAAAAACCAAAGGAATAATTTTATTTTAATTGAACAAAAAACTATTTAGCCTATTTGAATGAAATAATGGCTCATTTACCATTTGCTCTACCACCACAACTAAACTCAATTTCAATAACATCTATATTGTAACCAAACTCAAATCCCAATAACAGAACCCTAACCAAAATCCAAGCAATTTGATTTCTTTCTTTTCTTTATTCTTTAGAAAATAAAATAAAAAAATGTAAACCTAATTAAAATAAAAAAATAAAATCTATATCAAAATAAAAAATAAACGTAATAAAAAATAACCTAATCAAAATAAAAAAGTAAAATCTCTATCAAAATAAAAAATAAACCTAATAAAAATAAAAAAAATTAAACCTAATAAAAAATCTATATCAAAATAGAAAAATCAAACCTAATCAAAATTAAATATATATATATATATCAAAATTAAAAAATCTATATCAAAATAAAAAATTAAAACTAATCAAAATTAAATATATATATATATATATATTTAATTTTGATTAGTTTTAATTTTATATATATCAAAATTAAAAAATCTATATCAAAATAAAAAATTAAACCTAATCAAAATAATAAAAAAATCTATATCAAAAAAATCTTAACACTTAGATAAATTTTGGTCAAATAGGTTAAATAAATATTTTATTCACTTAAAATCAAATTATCTTTTTGGCCTGATGGTAGAGCATATGTTTTGTAACTAATAGGTATCAGTTCGAATCCTAACATTTGTAAGTTTCTAAAATTTTAAAACATAAAATGGTAAGTATGACATTTCACTTAAGAGATAAGAGCATAAATGACATTGTCTCATTATCAGTTTATTTTAATGGAAATTATTAACGGCTAGGGGTTTTGTGATGATTTTTAAAAAATCGAATTGGGCAAATGATGTTTTAGCAAACATTGGGGGGATAGGTGATGATTGGCACTAATTATATATGGTAATCATATTTGATTTATGTAAATTTTTACCATAACTAATCTAAATTTATTGATACTATGTTCTATGATAATTATATTATCGTAAGTTATATGTATATATCTTTTTATCTTGTATTAATTTAAATTGCATTTTATTAATTGTTACTTAACATTACCTTCTGAAGGCTTTTAATCTAAGCCTCTAACGGCCGGGAGAGATCTTAACAAACCACTATATTCACATATAGTGCTTTGTTCGAACATCTATTGATGAACACTTAAATATGCATGTTTAATAAGAGTTTAGTTCATCATATTGCATTAATAGTGTCATTAAATTCCTCAACTTAAGCATATTTGTAGCATTTGCATCTTTGGAATTAATTCCTCTTAATTTTGGTTTTGTTACAGGTTCGGTAAAATGGTGCAATTCTTAATGTTTTGGAAAGCTGATTCAATTGTCTACAAGATTGCATTTCACAAGTATCATCAAATTCGGGCTCTTAGTGGACCAAAATTGGGCTTGAAGTGAATCCATCTACAGTCTCGGCCCAGTCTGACCAGGCCTCAGTATTTGGACTGTCTCTCTCAAAATACGTATCCAAATTGTGCAAATCAATATGTTCTAGAAAGCTGAGAGAAATATCTACAACTTTCATTAAGACATGTGATTAAAATTCACAACATTTCGATGTCAAAATTGATGGTCAAAGTCGGTGCCTAATGATCCCAATTGTCAAAGATATTTACAACGAATATTTGACAATTATGCCCTTGTAATTTGACAAGTTTGCCCCTGGATGTATCTATAAATAGAGGTGCCTTGTGACCCATTAGGGCATCTTGGCCTTGGCTGGAACATTTTGGCTTTGGCTAGGATCTTGTATTGTGTTTTGGTGTTTATGTTATTAATGAATTTCCTTTTTCTTACATTTTATTTTCTTTCTATTATAATGTTCTTCTAATTTCTCTTTGCTAAGGTGAAAGGGTGAAACCCTTGATATGAGAATAAGGATTCTCTAACCCTTAATATGTGCTTAATAATCTGAATCTTATAATGTTTATTCAATATGATTTATATTTAATTTCTTAATCAATCTTGACACCACTCGTAAAGTGGAGGTCTTGATCCATTGTCGACAATCCTTGGCACATCAAATGCTTGGATCATTTCTAGATGATGTATGGTTCTTCCTTACCGACACAAATCTAGTTAGGAACCTTGATTTGTTGTAGACATATGATGATTGGCATATTGGATGCTTGAACCCATTTACAAGAAGTGGTATAAATATTGGTAATGAAACAAATATAATTCATATAACTAAAATGGGTAAATTATCATTATTTGAAATATCAAGGGCGGATCCCCTAACCTTAGCCTTCATTGTTATTGTGTTAATTCCTCTTGTATTTTAATTATTCTATTGTTATGAACTTTTTATTTATTTACTATGGTAGGTTCTACCACCTTATGAAATTGTTCTTTAATTTACTATGGTTGGTAATACCACCTACCATCTTATATATTTATTGATATTATCTTGTCATCTCTTTGAATCAATCATATCATATTTGCTTACCTTATAATTTGTCGCGCTAAAATCTCCTTCCTCGTGGATCGACCTCGGACTCACCGGGTTTATTACTTCGACACTCCTATACTTGGGAGACAATCTCTTTTTTCGGATGTGTCAAGTTTTTGGCGCCGTTGCCAGGGAAGGTAAAAATTGGCGTACAAAATTGTAAGTATTCTCTTTTCTCATTTCTATTTTTATTTTTCTTGTATGTGTTTCTCTTTTCTCTCCCCATTTCTATTTTTATTTTTCTTGCATGTGCTCATCTTTTCTTTCTCTTTGCATTAGTTGGTAGAATTGTTTGTAGCCACTCATCTTCTTTGGAAAAAATGCTCATACCCAACCAAGGACATTAATGGATTACATAAGAACTCATGCACAATCATGCATAGTCTTCCCTCATGATACAAAATATTTCAACCATGAATCGGATTTCATTCAATTCTTACCCCACTTTCATGGCCTAGATGTTGAAAACCCATTTTTGCATGTGAGAGAATTTAAAGATTTTTGCAATATCTATTGTGACCTAAATTGTAGCATAAACATCTTTAGATTAAAGCTTTTTCCTTTTTCTTTAAAAGATAAAGCTAAGATATGGCTACAAAATCTTAGGTCAAGATCCATTAGCTCATGGGATGAAATGCAACAACAATTTCTTAAAGAATTCTTTCCTCCCTATAGAACAAATTCTCTCAAAAATCAAATCACCAATTTCACTTAAAAACAAGGAGAGACCTTTTACCAATGTTGGGATAGGTATAAAGCATTGCTTAATACTTGTCCTCATCATGGTTTGGAAACATGGGAACTAGTTTTAACTTTCTATGAAGGTCCTACACATCAAGCTAGGCAAATGATAGAATTAATGTGTGATGGACAATTTGAAGATAAATACCCAGATGAAGCCATGGATTTCCTAGACTTAGTAGCAAAAAATGCCCAAAATTGGAATAATGTTGACACGTATGAGGTGCCAAGAACATCTAGTAGAGGCATTTATAACTTTAGGGAGAATCATGATCTTCATGCTAAATTTACATCCCTAGCTAGAAAAGTCGAGGATTTAGAAATATGGTCTATTCAAGAAATTGTTTGTCACACTTGTAATTCTAGTGATCATCCAACGGATGATTGTCCGAAGGTGCCTACCTTTAGAAAAAGTCTCCATGACTAAACCAATGTTTTAAACACTTTCCAAAGGTCAAATCCTAATCCTTACTCACAAAATATTGGATGGAAAAATCACTTGAATTTTGATTGGAGGAATGATAATCATGCACAATCTTACCAACCTCCCTTTCAATCATATTAAAAATTTCAAAAATCTCATGATCATACATCTTATGAGGATCTCGAAGAAACATTAAATTCATTCATTACAAAGCAAGAGGCTTTTAATAGTCAAATTGCTCATACTATGGCGAACTTGAATGATGCCCTTGAAAAGTTTGCATTTGCACTTAGTCCTCATGAGAAAGTTGAGTTTCCATCTCAACTAGAGCCAAACTCCATCAATCCACATGTGAGTAATCCAAGTGGCCAACATCTAGATGAAGATTCGGTAAGTACTCTTCACGATGGTAAGGTTGAACATATTCTTAACCCTTATGAGAAAGATGATGAATCAATCTTAAAGGGTAAGGAAGAGGTTAATAAATCTACACCTAACAAGGAAGAGACCGAACCCTCATTTATGCCCTCATGTCATCATGCAAAGGAACACAACCAAAATTTTGACAATAGTGAATTTTTCAAGCATGATGAATTTGAGGAAGCTAATAAGATTAACGTGGAATACTATATCCAAAATGAGAATTTGTCAAGTCCTTCAGAAATTGGGTTAACTAGTTCATTTGAAGCAAATATGCAACTAGTGCCCATTGCTTCTAAAGAATTTTCATTGCTTGATTTTGTACAAGTGAAAGAGATTAAGAGTTGGGAGCCATGTTTTGAACAAAGGCAGGAAGAAACATCCACACTCAAGAATGAATGCCTCAAGGACAAACAAATTCAACTAGTGGTAATCTCTTCCATTCTTACAAATAAAGGAAAAAGAAAGGTACCACCTCAATGGCATATTTTTGACCGTGGTAAATTACTTTCGAAGAGATTCCTCTTTTGGCTTTTTTTTACGCTTGTTCAAATTTCAAACATCGGTGCCATATTTTAATTTTTATTCTTGATTTTTGCTATCATTTCTTGTTTGTTCTCATTTTATTTTATGTGCATTATTTGTGTGTTTGCATTTTGTTTTCCGGTCAAGTGGCGGATACGGTACTCCGTGACTTTTAAAGTCGGTTTTTCAGTTCCCTAAAAACTGTTGCTCACCTTGCATCAATTTTCTTTTCTTCTCTCTCATTTTCTTCATAGTCTTGGGAATTTGAATCAAAACGACCCTGTTTGCCAGTTTATAAGAAAACTGGATGGGAAGCATATCCCCAACTCATAGAAGGTGTTTAAGCGTTTCTGGACGTAAAACCAGAGGAAGATGTGAGCCACAGTCACAACTACCTGTACATATGCATGCGTGCCATCATTTTTGAATTTTAATACCTCATAGCTGTCATTTTTGAATTTGTATCTTTTGTTTGACTTATGGTGTCTTATTTCATCATCTTTTGAATTTTTATGCATTATTGTCAAATTTTTCAACAAACAACCGAGCTACCTAGATAGATATCATCATTAGCATACCTTTTTGCACTCCATAAATACCACATCTCTTGTTCTCTTCTTCACACATAGTTAGAGAGTTGCATAGACATGGAGGGAACTTCAAAACGTCGAATCCAAAGGATATGTGTATTCTGTGGATCTCGACCAGGTAAAAGTGAAGAGTTTGTCGAGACAGCAAATTATCTTGGTAGATTACTAGCTGAAAGAAAGATTCATGTGGTTTATGGGGGAGGTAGCCTTGGGTTGATGGGTTGTGTGGCAAGAGCTGCACGTGCAGGAGGTAGTCAAGTTTTAGGAGTTATTCCTAAAACTTTGGCTATAGAAAGCATTGTTGGAAAAACGGTTGGGAAGGAGTTACAAGTCTCCTCTATGCATGAACACATGGCACATATGCTCATCAATTCAGATGCCTTTATTGCTTTACCAGGTGGCTTTGGTACTTTTGAAGAAATTTTTCAAATTGCCTCTTAGGCCCAACTGAACCTCCATCAAAAACCCATAGGTTTGTTGAATGTTAACAATTTCTTTGATCATTTAATAAGTTTTGTTGATGCAGCTGTAGAACAAAATTTTATCCCACATTGGGCGAGACAGATCCTTGTTTCTGCCACTTCTGCTGGTGAGTTACTTGACAAATTACAAGAAGTTGAGTATGAACCTGACCCAGCTAGTACTCAAATTAATTGGGCAGGAGGGCAAAACAAAAAGTGCAAATTGGATCTGAATCTCCGTTTGTAATTTTTTTGTCTTTTATTTTATTTTTAGCATGTTATTTTATGAGTCTTTCAGATCATCTCTCTTGAATAACAGAAGCTTCAGGTAATGTCTCCTATACTTTATCTCTCTACATTTAAACATTGAGGACAATGTTTCATTTGGTTGGGGGGGAAGGATAGTAGACATAAGTGTGTCTTGAAATTTTATTTTTTCTTGCAAAAAAAAAAAAAAAGCGAGTTAGTAATTAGATTCAGAGTGCGGTGTAAGAAGTTCAAATCCTCTTGAGACGCATTCTGGGTCAGGAATGGCAGAGTAGGGAGGACCAGTTTGAACTCTTGAAACCCATTCTAACCAATTTGTCATTTTATTCTTGCATTTTTGAAGACTTATTTGATATTATTTAGTCTTGATTTTTGAATTTTATAACAAGGAGGTCTTATTCATTTCACTTTGAATCATTGAAATCTATGAACTCTCACAACCTTATCATTTAATAAATTGTGTGCTTATGTGCTCATTAAGCAAGTATCTATGAATCTTTCTTCACACACACACATACCTTGATGTATGATTGTGGGTGGCGAAATGAAATATTGCAATATTTGAGTTCTTTTGTTTTGTTTAGGATAACAACAAAAGGAAGGGGAAAGTTTTAAAAAAAATGAAAAAAATGAAAAATGAAAGAAAAAAAAAGAGAGAAAGCAATGGTGGATAAGTTTGGTCTTGTAGCCTCCTTAATTCGAGCAATTAAGCCCGAGGGGTGCCTCAACACCTAATACCCTAAGACCAACTGGTTTGGGAGCTATTGGCCCAAAGCTCGCTACATGGATTAAGGAGAAAGCTTAATGGGATTGAACATTGCACTATCCACAAGTTTCTAAGCAAAAATAAAGCATCGGCAACCCGAGTCGTTAAGCTCGAAGGGGTGTCTTAACACCTAATGCCCTAAGGCCAACTGGTCTGGGAGTCATTAGCCTAAGGCTCGCTACATGGGTTAAAGATGCATTCTTTCAAAAAAAAAAGAGAAAAAAAGAAAAAATGTATAAAATGAATGAATACCCCCTACCTAAGGTTGTTAGCCTTAACAAATACTAGAACCGATATGGCTTATTTCTAATAAGCTCCATAGTCATGTGTCAATTGAGCACAAAAGAAGGTTTGTGGATATCTTGACTGAAGGGTACATGAGTCATTTAAAAAAAATCAGTTGAGAGTTTGTTTATTTGGATAAAATCAAAGAGAGTACAATAATGACCACCTTGGATGTAAAATTCTATAAATCACTTCTAAATAATAACACTTTAATTGCTAGGGACTAGCAATAAGCTAGTTGGGGGGTGTGATGAACACTTAAATATGCATGTTTAATAAGAGTTTAGTTCATCATATTGCATTAATAGTGTCATTAAATTCCTCAACTTAAGCATATTTGTAGCATTTGCATCTTTGGAATTAATTCCTCTTAATTTTGGTTTTGTTACAGATTCGGTAAAATGGGCATAACTCTCTATTTATAGATCAGAATGGTGCAATTCTTAATGTTTTGGAAAGCTGATTTAATTGTCTACAATATTGCATTTCACAAGCATCATCAAATTCGGGCTCTTAGTGGACCAAAATTGGGCTTGAAGTGAACCCATCTACAGTCTCGGCCCAGTCTGACCAGGCCTCAGTATTTGGACCGTATCTCTCAAAATACGTATCCAAATTGTGCAAATCAATATGTTCTAGAAATCTGAGAGAAATATCTACAACTTTCATGAAGACATGTGATTAAAATTCTCAACATTTCAATGTCAAAATTGATGGTCAAAGTCGGTGCCTAATGATCCCAATTGTCAAAGATATTTACAACTAATATTTGACAATTATGCCCTTGTAATTTGACAAGTTTGCCCCTGGATGTATCTATAAATAGAGGTGCCTTGTGACCCATTAGGGCATCTTGGCCTTGGCTGGAACATTTTGGCTTTGGCTAGGATCTTGTATTGTGTTTTGTGTGTTTATGTTATTAATGAATTTCCTTTTTCTTACATTTTATTTTCTTTCTATTATAATGTTCTTCTAATTTCTCTTTTGCTAAGGTGAAAGGGTGAAACCCTTGATATGAGAATAAGGATTCTCTAACCCTTAATATGTGCTTAATAATCTTAATCTTATAATGTTTATTCAATATGATTTATATTTAATTTCTTAATCAATCTTGACACCACTCGTAAAGTGGAGGTCTTGATCCATTGTCGACAATCCTTGGCACATCAAATGCTTGGATCCTTTCTAGATGATGTATGGTTCTTCCTTACCGACACGAATCTAGTTAGGAACCTTGATTTGTTGTAGACATATGATGATTGGCACATTGGATGCTTGAACCCATTTACAAGAAGTGGTATAAATATTGGTAATGAAACAAATATAATTCATATAACTAAAATGGGCTAATTATCCTTATTCGAAATATCAAGGGCGGATCCCCTAACCTTAGCCTTCATTGTTATTGTATTAATTCCTCTTGTATTTTAATTATTCTATTGTTTATAAACTTTTTATTTTATTTACTATGGTAGGTTTTACCACCTTATGAAATTGTTCTTTAATTTACTATGGTTGGTAATACCACCTACCATCTTATATATTTATTGATATTATCTTGTCATCTCTTTGAATCAATCATATCATATTTGCTTACCTTATAATTTGTCGCGCTAAAATCTCCTTCCTCGTGGATCGACCCCGGACTCACCGGGTTTATTACTTCGACACTCCTATACTTGGGAGACAATCTCTTTTTCGGATGTGTCATCTATGACAACAATTAGATTAGACTCCTAGGAATTAAAAACTTTGTCACGGATGAACCGCAAACCATAGGTGTAGTTTGTGATAGTTGCCCATTTAGATATATGTATAATGGGACATCTATATATGTAGTATTTTATGATTGTAATTAATTATATATGTTTATAAGCACATGAACAAGTGATAAACCTTTATGTTGGTCTTACCAGTTAATCTCCACTAATTTATACCGACCACTACATCCCAAATTTCTATATCAAATCATGAATTCTTTATGATGTGCTATTAACTTAAAGCTATCAAAATATTTATGATTATATCATTATACTTTCCACTTGACAATCACTTGCTAACCCACATCTAATGCAAATTTAGGGATGATATTATTATTCTAATGAAATAATATACTAGTCAGCTATATTTGAAGTTCATATATAATAACTAACGCTGTGTTTGTTTATGTATTTTAAGTTTTTATTTTCAAAATTTGGAAATGATATGTGATTGATTTTAAATTTTTTCGAATTTTGAAAATGATATATGATTGATATTGATTTAAATGTATTGATAAACGTGGGTTTTTAGAAAACATTATTTTGAAAATGTTAACAAACAAAGCCTAAAGGTTCATGAGTTTAAGTGTGTCATATGAATAATATGTGTACATATGCGGATATAAAGTCCACGCAATTAAAAGTAGAAGAACATAAATCATCAAATTTTTAATGAAAAAATTCAAATAGTACATCACCTAGTTAAAAGAGAATATAAGAAGAGATGTTGTCTTGTTGGCTTTTGGCTTTGGTAAAATTGTGATGTAATTGGCTTCTTGAACTTGAACAAAGTATGCGCATGTGAGATAAATGAAAGATGTCTCTGTTTATTAAAAAGTGTGGCTTTATGATTGGTGTAATATACTTACTGGTATTTTCACTAATTAGGTTATTTAGATATTAAACTTCAATTAACAGTCAAGGTAAATTGGAAGCAATTATGTATAGGTTAAGCAAATATCTCGAGATACCTAAAGAGAAATGGGCTATCTTGACTGTTAATTAAAGTGAAATAACTAAATAATCTATAGTTCAGGAAAAGAACAAGGTCCCAGCATTCTTAAGATTTAACTCGATATTCTGGACCTCGAAAATGGATCATTAAGTTTCAGTAAGGTACCTAGCTAATAGAAACGAGAAGAAAAACATATATCTATTTACTGCTCCATATGGAATATATGCCTAGTAAAGATAAATTTTTTATCCATAATTCAGGTTTCTGCAGATGGTGTTGATCCTAATCAACCAACATTCTTCTCTTGGTAAGTTATCAAAATTACCTTTTTTTCTTTGTTTTATTTTAATTTCTAGGTTTACCCTGGCTCTATATATCTAGTTATATGTGTGCATACGACTACTCCTAAGAATTTAAAATGGTTGAGCTTATTTTGTAAGCAGCTCCAAAAGAAGAAGACATAGCCTATTTCACATTCAAAATCAAAGCATGTGCACGCATCCACTCATCTTAGGATCAAACTTTGATGAAGAGAACTCTTATCACATATTATCATTATTGATAACTATCTTAGGTATGATTTTCTCTGTTGCTAGTGGCATAGCCAGAAATTAATTGTTTCTGGAGGGTTTTGAAATTTTCTTTTAAAAAAAATGGTGAACATAATTCAAAATTTATGTTGGCATGGATTAAAGAAAATTTGAAAATCTTTGCTACAAAATTATTAATATGTTCATATTATACAACATAAACTATACCAAATCAATTGTTTTATATTTAAAAATATCATTTAACATCTTTTCTATTAAATATAAAATAAGTATTTCTTTGTCTGAATGTCTAATTATAAGCTAATTAATTTTGCTATTCATAATATTTAAAATTTTATAAAGTGAACAAAAATAACTCAACTTCACTTAAAATTTAATTTATAGGATAAATTTACATGGGATACTAATTTGTATTTGTATCATGTAAAAATAAATCAGTAGTCTTTCTAAATCTTATAATAGTCTTTTTATTATTTTTATTGCTATTATATTATTTTTTCAAAGATTAGTTCTATTGAGCCCCCATTGTCTATTTCATTAGCCCCCACCTCAAAATTAAATAAGAGTAAAATTAAAATAAAAAATTTAATAAATAAAATAATTAAAATTAAGGGAGTTTACTTGACAAAAACTCTCATTCTCTTTAAATATTTCTAATCTTTTCCCTATTCTCTCTAATCTCATGTGATCTTTATCCTATCTCTGAAATTTTTGTGTTCTTTATCCCAAATTAATTACAATTCATTTATCTTTCTTTCTCGTTAAATTTTAATCAATTAACATAATTTTAAATCTTAACATCGAATCATCTCTCTCTCTCTCTCTCTCTCTCTCTCTCTCTCTCTCTCTCTCTCTTTTAACCACCTAAACTAATAAAAATTTGATTAATTATTTTGTTTATATGAATTTGAAGAATTCAATAATTTAGAGAGAAAAAATTGATTAAAGATAAAATCTTTAAAAAGTTTCTTTATGTGTCATGTACATTAGTATTTAAATTTACGAAATTCGAATGTATAAAAAAAATTGAATAAAAAAAGAGTCAAACACCATTAAGATTGAATGATAATTTAATTAAAGGTTAGATTGAAAGAGGAAAAAAATGTCAAAAACCATTAATATCATTTAATAATTAATTAAGTTTACCATAAATGTATTTGAAATTGAATATGGAATATTAATTAAGTTTACCATAAATATATTTGAAATTGAATATGGAGTGTAAATAAAAGATTATCTAAATTATAATTTTATCCTCATTAAATAAGAGGTGAGGGTTAAGGAGATAAAAATGGGGGTCGAATAGAACTACTCATTTTTTAAACTTAAGGTCGTATATTTTAAGTTTTATTGATATTTTATATAATTTTATGTTTTTAATAATTCATGTACATTCTTTTTTTTCCTGAAATTTTCGTGTTCCCCACCCTTGTCTGCTACTATTCCACCTTGTTTAGGTAAAGATTCTTCAATACCTCATGGAATACATAACAAATTTGCAAGTTATGAATGATATATATATTAGTTATTTGTGGAATTGACGATTCACCTCTCATTATAATCATTTTACAGTTTTGAATGCATAATTTTCTTTTTAAGTTTTTACTAATAAGGATTGAAGTGATAGATAGAGGAATTCAATTTTATCGAATTCTATAAAATGAATGTTCCGAAAAAAGTCGTCCCTCGTAGTACTTAACCAGGCCCTCTAAAATACAAAGCAAACTATTAAAATAATGGAAACAAATAGTGTCAAAAAATGCTGCGAAAAAAAATTCAAAGATACTAAATAAATTTGGAAGATGAAAGTTCTGGAGATATGCAGTTACAAATATCAATACAGTTAACTGTAACGTAAAACAACATAGGAGGATTTTTACGTGGTTCGGTTTATAAAAACCTACGTCCACGAACAGCTATTTAGCTGCAATTCACTATGCTCTTGTTTGTACAATCTTTAGGACCTTTTACAGTGCTGACTCACCCTCACACACAGACCTAATCTTTGACAAACAAAATCTTCACAAAGATTCTAAACACTAGTGAAACTGCTCACTCTCTGTTACATAGAACTTAACAGCACACTGTTAAGTTAAACTTAACACCCGATATCTGACAGAATAAAAACACTCAACCCTCTAGATTCCCAAGTGTTTAATTACTCTCTCACACTGAATCAATACCTCATGTACGGTTTTTAATTTCCATACATGATTACAATGACTCAATAAATCAAAGAAACAAAGTCATTCCTTGGCGTTAAAGCTTGTCTGTTGTAACGTTGCGGAATGCCTTTTACCAGTCAACAATCTCTCTTTTTCATGAAAGACTCTGCCTCTATGTTGTTGACGTTTTATTATATAATGAGAGACCTTCATTCAATCTTCCTAAAATCCTGTAAGTATCTTAATCAAGATCTTATAAGGATTAGGATAAAAACATAATAGGAAATGCCTTTAGTTAATTTCCTAAAGAAATAAGAGTATATCAACTTTCTTCCTATCTTGATTAGGATACAAAATATTTTCCTGATCAATAGAGATAATAATCAAGGAACTTCCTATATTAGCTAGAAATAGTAAAATAGGAATAAAACACTTTACTTACTTTTATCACAAGTTATCCAAAAATTTTGAACATATATATATCACATGTGTGACGTTTATCACCAACAGAAGAGAAATTAACAAATTAAAGTGGTTGTTGGATTCCTACCCAAGGCTGAAAACGGGAAACTGTTGCTAAAGTTTAGGGGCATCCTCCCAAGTTTCATTCTCCAGAAAAAAAGTTGGACCAATTGATTAGCCATTGAGATGCTTGCAAGTCTATTATTACACTTGACTATTCTCCTGCTGTTACTATGCTCTACTCCACAAAATCATTGATAAAGATATTTAGGAGTATCATCTAGAGTTCTTTCTAAAGACAGGAATAATAAAATAAAAAACCGACTGAAATAGTTTATTAAGTTTAGTGTTTTTTTTTTTTTTTATAAAAGAGTAGTTTTCTTCAATCAACCAAAATTTTGTATTGGTATCATTTGTTAATAGAGCGCAGGCATGGATAAAAGGATTCAACAACTCTAATAATCCATCACAATCCTATCGAATGGTCAACATCAGATTTTGAACAAAATTATTGAAGTTCTCAACAATCTGATATTTCAAATTGATCAACTAGGAGTTCAATCTACTTCATCTACTGAAATGAGTGAAGAAATGCCAAATGCTCCTATCAACATAAGTGAAGCATCCGAATCTCCTCTCAGAACTAGTGAAGTACCTTGGCCAAAATATACGTTCATGATGTCATCTCACACACCAGCTCTATCTGAGTCCAAACTCATATTAAAAAAACCAACCATTACATAAAACAACTAGTAGCTAAAAACAAAATCCTCTTCCTGCAAATTTGTTTCATTCAGTCATGTTGCCTCATTTTGTGCTTGTCATTATCGATGATTATATTTTCAAAATTATTTCCTTACCAAATATTCAAACTTACCAAAAGAATTTCGAGCTAGTCTGGGGTTGTTGTTCTGTTGTACTCTAAAAATAATCAGCTTCTAAAATAAGTTGCAATGTGTTTTGTAAACCAATTTTTGAAAACAACTTTGATTTTCAAAAACAGGATGAGATGTTTGGAATTACTTTTGCTGTAACTTTTATTATATGCAGATGATCACAATGGACATGTATATTATTCATTTATAATATTTACCTACTAATATTTATAAATATTTTAAACTATTTAGAACAAATTCTACATATTTTTTTAAATAAATATAAGTACTTTATAATATTTTAAAAGTATAAACGATTTTTTTTATTTATGTAAAATGTATGGATGCATAATATATATCAAGGTTTACATTCAATTTTTAAATTATATCACAATCAAATTAATTTAAAATTTAACATTTAATCCATAAAATAGACATATTTACTTATAAAATGATTTAAATTTTATAAAAAATAAATTAATACATATTAAATAAATATGACTTTTTATTTTTGTTAATTATTAATGTTTATTGGATTTATTTAATATATTTTTAATTTAAATTATACTTAATTTAAATGTTATTCATTTAATTTTGAGTAATTAAATTTATTTATGAAATTTGAAAAAATAAAAAGAAATTTAAGGAAAAAAACTAGTGTTGGAGGGTCACTAGACCGCCGTTAGAGTCAGTCACTGGCCACCACCACTAGGGCACTTCTAGCGACACTGCTGGTGGAAAATTAATCAGCTTTATTTGATCTATGCGATGATGGAAAATTTTCAAGCATTGCATATGGGTTTTCGCTGTAAAAGATGGTGGAATTTTTTACTGCCAAAAGTTTCGTCATTTTTTGCCATAAAACACTGAATCTTTTGTTGCCAACCTCTACCATTGCATGAATCGTATTTCGGCAGACAATCTATTGTTAGGGTTGTCACTGGAGTGCTATGGTGACTGTTATCAGTGATTTTATCGGCATTGGTCTAGTGACCCCTCCGACGACAACTCCAACCAGTTTTTTTTATTTTTTTTCAAAAAATATTTTATGAAAGTAAATAATTATTTATTTTAATTATAAGTATAAATTTAAAAAAAACTTTGGTAAATAAGGATAATTTTATATTTTTTATTGAGGGCAATTTTAATATTTCAATTTTTAGAAGCTGAAGTTGATCTTCAAAAGCTGGTGGTTCCCTACTTTTAATCTCCTTCATTAAACCTTTTTTTTTTGTAGCAGCTTCAATAAATGAAACTTCATATTTTTTTTAATTTTTTTGATACGGTTATAAAAACATTTATTATATATTTATATTCAATAAATGAACCTTCAATAAGTTGGTTATAGAAACGTTTTCATTTTTTTTGTTTAAAAATTTTATATTATACGGTTTGGATGTAATGATGTAAAAAAAAAAGGATTATTAAATGATTTTATTTATTTGGGTTGAATTACAAAATTTTACCCTTTTAGTTATTATCTCAACATACAAATTTAACGGTAAGGTCATTTCTGTCTATTTTGAAAAATGTGAGATTATTATGATATTAGACCATACCTCAAGGTTATTAGTAAAATTTTCCCGTACAATTATAACCAAAGGTCATATCGATGTTAATCAGTATTTCTGTTAGCAATGGAAAAGATTCAAAATAAGTATGGGTTTAACTATGGTAGAGCTTATGTATTGTAGTTCATTTTTTCAAATTGTATAAAAGTTATAAATGATTATGTAAAAGTCCGAAATGAGTATATAAAAGCTGAAAAGTTGTAAATAAATATATAAAAGTTGCAAAAACTTATTTACAACTTTTCAACTTTTTTATATTCATTTACAACTTTTATACATTTATTTATAACTTTTATAAAATTTTAAAAAATTGATGTACGGTAAATCAGTTCTACTGTAGTATGACCCTTAACAAGTAATGGTATGTCCAAGGATTTCCAAGCAGCTCTTTTTGCTTAAAAATTAAAAGTATACGATATTGTGGACAAGTAATAAAATGAGAGTACAAGTATCATCCCACGAGGACTTTGCTACTAAATACCGAAATTGTATTAACCTCTATTTAATCTAAATAATTATAAAAGAGAAATCAGTTTTGGTAAAATTGAACAAAGCTTGATTAAATTAAAATTTACACTACGAAAACTCACAAAAACTATGGATATATAGAAGAATTTAATGATGAAAAATCTAGGGATTTGATTTCATCAGAATTAATCAATTTAACTTCTCTAATTTAATTAACTAATTTTTATTCCTATTTTTGCCAATTGATTTTACTAATTTGATTATTATAATTTCTCAAACAATAATAATGTGTATTAATATATTAGAATCACATCTCTGTCTCATCTAACTCACTATTACTACCCATTAAGCACAAGAAATCTTACAAGACTGCATAAATCACATTTATATCTCTATCTTACATGAAAAATGATTTATGGGAAGACAATTAAGGACTAATATGAACATCACATCTCAGTCTCAATCCATATCTCAATTCATGCAATAATTGGCGAGCAAATCATAAGCATTAAGCATATAATTAAATTGCTCAATAGTATTGGAATAAACATCAATCAACTAAAAACAAGTGAAAGTGAACATCAAAATACGGCTACATCTTCACCCTAGAATAGGAAAATTAATTCATATTACAAAGAAATACATATCTAAAAATGTTTTTAAACATAGGTGAAGAGAGTGATAGAAAAACTAGCTATAGAGAATTGAATCTTTGATGATGAAGATGGCAACTGTCTGGTTTCTCTCCACTTCTTCATCACCAGCAATCTATCTTCTGCTAGAGTTCTTTTCCCCTTGCTCAGATGAATGCTGATAGGTGCCTATTTATGTATTACTTTTATATCAATTCGTCCATGTTTCTTTGCTATATTCCTTGGTATTTTTATGTTTTTTGTGTGGTTTTGTTGTTTGTAGGAGTTTTGGAGCAACTTGCACAAAAATGGAGTAAAACCCTTCATTTTCACCTCTGCTAGTCAGTGATCTTCTCGGATTTAATTGTATTGATATACAATGAACCCGATGACATATTATATACCGTTGGAAAGCTCTCGAAGTCTATTTTCTGGAGAAATTTACGGTTTATAAATCCATTCAGTGTACCAAAAGTTGTAATCAAAACAGTGTGAGATGTATAGAAATATAATTCCACAAGCACTGTAGCATGTATAATACGGGGCACTGTAGCAAGTCACTGTAGCAGAGTATTTAAACACATTTTAGGGTTTTATTTTCATAACTTGAAGAGGGGAGAACGTGGAGGAGGCTGCATCTTTGGATTTCTCTCATCTCTTGGAGTTCTTGAAGGAGATTGAAGGCTTGGAAAGAGGAAGAACTACAAATCCTAAGAGATTTCATCAGATTTGCTAAGTTTTTCATCTCCCTTTCATTTTCTGGAATGTCTCCATATTGTATTGTATTTGTATTGTGTCTGAATATGTGTAACTAAATCTGAATTGGTTGAGGGTGATTTCAAAGCCCTTGATATGGATTTTGTGAGTTGATTGTGTAAGAAATTGTTATCCAATTCTCTAATTGAAGTTGCTTGTATTTTCCCATATCTAATGCTTATGATTGCTTACTGATTGTATTTGGAATGGCCAACTGAATATAATCTGTTATTGTCTATTGCTAGATTAGAAATCTTGATCCGTAATTGTCATGAATTTCCAATCATTAGTAGCAAAATTGTGATCAGAGATTGCAATTGGAAAATACAACTTAGGTTAAATAATCGAACTTGTGTGATTATTGCTTAGATCAACCTATCTTTCTCATCGTAATGCTTCCATTGAATTAAACTCAGAGAGCTTGTTCTAGGTTGTTTAATGGATAGAGATTAAATAAAGAGCTTGTTTTATTTAACAACAAAGTAAGGAAAGATTGGGGTAACAGAGCTTGTTATTATCTACGGTTGATAACTTCAATGCTGTAACTGTAATTGGATGACAATTCTACAATTAATTCGCAAATCCATATCTTGTGGTAGAGAAGGATCCCTTAACCAGCTTTCTCCCATTGATTTTTCATTCAAATTTACTTCTGTTTTGTTATTCTTTACTTGCATTCTTATTTCATTTAGTTAATCATTCAACAAAAACCCCCCCTGTTTAGTTTATTGTTGCTGGAAATAACAAATTCAATTAGAATCAATCCTCGTGGGAACGATATCTTACTTATCACTTTATTACTTGTGCGACTAGTATACTTGCTAGTTTCGAACGCATCAAGTTTTTGGCGCCGTTGCCGGGGATTGATTTTCTAATCGATTTGTTATTTTGTTTTCATTGTTGATTCATATTTTCTTTGTTTTTCTTTTCTGATTGTTTGTATTTAGACAACATGGCAGTAAACTTCTATCAATTCAGTAGCGGATTTGAGCCACAAGTACCATGGAGAGTAAATGAGGTAAGCACTCCGAACATTGAACAACAACTTTCTGAGCTAAACTCTCTTGTGGAAAACATGGCTGTAGGAGATATGCAAAAATCTTATGAATGTGGGATATATTCTACGATGGAGCATCCAATCGACATGTATCCAACTTTACAAGAAGAATATATAGAACAAGCCAATGCCATGGGTGGATTTCTAGGACAAACGAGGCAATGGTATGATCCTTTCTCTAGCACTTACAATGCTGGATGGGAAGATCAACATAATTTCAGTTACTGGAATCATCAACCAATCACTCCAAATGTGATACCAAATCGGCCACAAGGTTTCAATCAACCTAGAGTGCAGCAACCATTTCAATGCAACCACCACCAATGCCACATCCAGCACCGCAACCAGCTTCACAAAACTCAGGTATGTCTCTCCAGGACATTGTTAATGCACTTGCCACTAACACAATGCAATTCCAGCAGGAAACTGGGGCAAGTATCCAAAACCTGGCAAATCAAATGGGACAATTGGCCACTAGCATGAGCAAATTCGAGGGCCAAGGCTCAGAAGAATTATCTTGTCAAACGGTGATCAATCCAAGAGAGAATTCTTGTGCGATAACTTTGCAAAATGAAGAGCAATTAGATGTCCTGCCAAAGAAATCACAAACTGATGAAGGAGATGACACCACTTCCACCATGAACAAAACACTGACTTCTCAGGTAAATCCTATAACTCCCATTCCTTCATATGTTTCTCCTCCACTTTTTTCCTAGTAGATTTGCACAATCAAAGGAGAAACAAGAACAAGAAATCCTGGAAACTTCTCACAAAATCGAGGTAAATATACCACTTCTAGATGCTATCGAGCAAGTACCTCATTATACAAAATGTCTCAAGGAGTTATGCACCAGCAAAAGAAAGTTAAAAAGAAATGAGAAAGTAAGTGTGGGGGAAGATGTTTTAGCTGTATTGCAAAGGAAAATTCCTCCGAAATGCAAAGATCCAGGTACGTTCACCATTCCATGCACCATTGGCAATACCAAGTTTGAAAGAGCTATGTTAGATTTAGGAGCATCTATTAATGTCATGCCATATTCTATTTATGCTTCTTTAAATCTTGGACCTTTTGCGAAAAATGGTATTACCATTCAACTTGCTGATCATTTTAATGCATATCCCAAAAGAGTTGTGGAAGATGTGCTTGTGCAGGTGAATCAATTGGTTTTTCCAGCAGACTTCTATGTCCTAAAAATAGAGGATGAGACATCTCGAATCTAACTCCGATTCTTTTAGGATACCATCCTTTGAAAAATGCTAAACCAAGATTGATGTTCATGATTGCATTTCACCGTGGAGTTTGATGGCAAAGTGATCCATTTCAATATTTTCGAGGGCAATGAGGTACCCTAGTGACTTGCATTCTGTTTTTGCAGTTGACATTATTGATTCTTTGCCACAACAATGTTTTGAGTTAACTCGCAAGGATGGATTGGAAATGGCTATTAGTGAGCACATAGGGACAGAAAATTCCTAAAAGAACCAAGAAGGTTGATACAAGTGTCCAAAGAAATGGAGGAAGCTATGGCATGCTTAGATGAGACTATAGCTATAATCACAAACAGGTATGATGTTTCGTACATTGAATTGCCTTTGTCTAATGAGAAACTTCTTCCTTCTGTGATGAAAGCCAATACCTTGGAGCTTAAGCTACTTCCAGATTATTTGAAGCATGGATTCTTGGGTGAGAATGATACTTTGCCAATTATAATAGAAATGGGCCTTGCACCACTACAAGAAGAGAAACTCGTCCAAGTAATTAGAGATCACAAAATAACTATTGGGTGGACGATTGCTAACATCCAAGGCCCAACCATATGCATGCAACATTCTTGTTGGAAAAGGATCCAAGCCCACTAGAGAAGCACAGCGGATTGGACCCTCCCATGATGGAACCAACGTCGGGCTGAGGACGTTAAACCAAAGCGCTTATTGGGAGGCAACCCAATGTTTTTGAAAAATAAATAAAAAAAAGAAAAGAAAAAATAAAATAAGGTAATAATGATCGATTTTTGTGTCTCGAGGAGATTCCTTTCATAGGCCATCAAATTGATCAGGTTTTATCTCTCTTTGCCATCTGTCTTATTTGTTTTTATTTTTTTTACTTGTTTTTTACTTTTGTTTGCTATTGTGTTGTTATCTCTTTTATGTGTCTTTAGTTTCGTTTCTGCTCTTTTCTTTTCCTTTCTATTGTTTAATTTGATTATTTCGTACTTTGAATTCATTTGTGCAACAGCTTGAGGAAACATCCAAAGGGGAGCTGAAACCATTGCCCGAAGGTTTGAAACGTGCATATCTTGGAGAAGAACAGACTCAATCACATTTTCGGTAATATCTCTCCTTTTCTTCTCTTCAATGGATGCTGATATCTTTCTATCGAACCTTCGTAAATATTTCCCTTCACTTCCTCAAAATGCTGTGTTTAAAATTTAAAAAGTACGGATGACTAGACTTTGGGCATTGATGCTCCTAAATGTGCCTGCTGATATCCGATGGCTTATCGAAGCCAAGGTGAGATTGTCAGGTGAGCCTGACATTAATCTCACAAAATACATGCCTGGTCTAGGAAAGAGCTACTACGCCAAGAGGCGAAGAGCGAAAAGGTTACAAGTATGTTATAAATGTGCTAGATGTAATTGTAACCAGACTTGTCGTTCATTAGGTTTTGCGTCCAGGAATAGAGAAGATAAACTTTCATTTATTAAGAATGGTTTGAGTAATGAGTCGCTGGATAATGTTTTGTTAACTCTCCAGTCACATTCTTGTGGACTTGTTCAGCGTGAATTGCTTAATCTATGGACACAATTTCGTGATGAATTGTAGTGTTATAGTCTAGGGAATCTGACTAAATACGACCCTGTTTGCCAGTTTATAAGAAAACTGGATGGGAAGCAAATCCTCGACTCATAGAAGGCGTTTCAGCCGTTACTGGACGTAAAACCAGAGGAAGATGTGAGCCACAATTACAACTACTTGTATATTTGAATGTGTGTTGTTGTTGTAGAATTTTTTTCTTGTTTCGTTTGATCTGATTATCAATGTTGTTTTTGTGTTGTTGTTGTTTGTTGATTTTGTTTGTTTTAATTTCAAGTTTTCTTTTTGACAAACCACATGACTACCCTATGGCATAAGTACACGTGGGAGACAAGTGTGGAGGTTTTGTCAACCTCCACCGAAAGTGGATCTCTATTTTTTATGCTTCACGTGGGAGACAAGTGTGGGGGTTTTGTCAACCCCCGCCGAAAGTGTATCTCCATTTTCCATGCTTCACGTGGGAGACAAGTGTGTAGGTTTTGTCAAACCTCGCCGAAAGCATATCTCATTTTTTCAAATCTTGGGGCGATAAATCTGCATCGAGCAACCCCCACCGAAAGTATGTCCCCATGTGTCAAAATTTGAGAGTTTTATGGGTGTATATATACATTCTGCATATTTTCATATGTCATTCCATAACCTGTCTTGCAATTGAAAAGCATAATATCTAACGTGTCTTACACAAGATTAGAGCACTTGTAAAAATGGAGAAAACACCAATTCGGCGATTCCGCAATATATGCGTATTTTGCGGATCGCAATTTGGTAAAGATGGAGAGTTTACCATAGCAGCTCTTGATCTTGGTAGGTCATTAGCTGCGAGGGGTATTAATTTGATTTATGGAGGGGGTAGTCTTGGGTTAATGGGGTGTGTGTCCACAGCTGCATCCCTAGGAGGGAGCAAAGTTCTCGGCATTATCCCTAAACCATTAACTATACGAGATATCGTAGGCAACACAATCGAGGAAGAGTTACAGGTCTCTAGTATGCATGACGTATTGCACATATGTTTGTTAAGTCCGATGCATTTATAGCTTTACCGGGTGGTTATGGTACATTAGAGGAGATATTTCAAATCACCTCTTGGGCACAGCTAAACATCCATCGGAAACCCATTGGTTTGTTAAATGTTAATAATTTTTTTGATGGTTTGTTGTCCTTTCTTGATCAAGCTGTAGAAAAAATTTCATCTCACCGTCAGCAAGGCAAATGCTGGTTACAGCTTCAACTGCAGGAGAGTTATTTGACAAACTACAAGAATTCGTCTATTCACCTGATCCAACAATGGCTCGGATAAATTGGTTTGGAGAAGGCAACAAAAGGCGTCAACTGATTTAACCCTCCATCTGTAATCTCTATTTGCTGGTTTGCTTCGTTTTTGTTTGCTTTCTTTTTAGTGTGTTTATTTGAGATTTTTCATGTCGTTTCTTTTGAGCTTTTTTCAGGTTATTTCTTTCGTCCCAGGTAATATTTTCTAATCTCGGTTTTTAGAGTGGTGGCCTAAAAAGTTTAAGTTCTCTTGAAACGCATTCTGGATCTCTTCAATCCATAATGGCTGAATAAGGAGGCTAACTTTTAAACTTTTTAGACCCATTCTAACTAACTTGTTTTTGTTTGCTGAATTGTTGAACTTTGTTATTTTTATGAGTAAGTTTGATTTTGTGTAATTTAGTGTTGTTATGTGTTTTTGTCTTTATCAGTTTCGATTCAAAAAAAAAAAAACATTGTGGAAAAACCTGAGAATGGCAGAATATGGGGTTTCTTTGCCCTTGAAACGCATTCTCTCGAAATAAATCTGTAGTTTGTTTATTTCATATTGTTTGAAGTGTTTCTTTCATAATAAAGGTATATAGGCTGGAAACCTTAAGTCTGCGGGCTACTGGTCCTAAGGATTGTTGAAATATACAATCTTGACTCAGGTGTAACAACGCCACGTACCTCTTTTCTTGCTTTTTGTGGGTCGATGATAAGATAATGATTGAATTAAGAATAACTCTTGGAAAATGATAAATGATGCATGGATCTGTGTGCTTGCAATGTTTATTAGTTTTCGCTTTGCTTTTGATTCCTTGTGCAACATTGAGCACTGAGCTATTATCACTGAGTTATTTGTTCACTTAGAGAAAGTTTATGTAATTTAAATGTTTCTTCAGATTTCAATGATTTCTAGAACTTGTTTGATGGTCACTCGAGGCGAAATCCTAGACTGTGCAACATTGGGGAAATGATTTAGGCCATCTTTGGACCGTTTGAGCCTTAATAGCCAACCTTGACTGAAATTGATCCCTAATTACCCCTTTGAGCCTGTGTAATCCTTTTTCTTTGTTAACTCACTAAAATATTTCCTAACCTCAAATGAATTTGTTCCAAACAGTTTATCCCTTACCTATGAGCATGTAGATCATTCACAATTAAATTTTGAGCTATGTTCGGGTTTTGGAAAGTTAGAGGAGGTTGGGATGTGTCATGAGCAATGCAAGTGAGTTCTATTATGTTTTAAAAAAAAAGAAAAAAACAAAAAAAAAGCCAATCTGTACTTATCGTCCACGTACTTACACATTGAGGACAATGTGTGGTTTAAGTGTGGGAGAGGGGAAGTGTAATAAAAAAAAAGAAAAACAAAGAAAAAAAAGAAAAAAAAGAGTTCTATACCCCTTGGGCGTTCTTAAAAAAGTGAAACAACAAGTGTGGGGGTTATGTTGCTTTTGCTTTCTACAAAAAAAAGGAAAAAGGAAAAAAAGAAAAAAAAAAAGAGTTCGAGTGTTCTGAATAAGTTTGGGAGAGTCATTTGATGAATAAGAATGAATTTTTTATGTCATGGGCTTGAGCTCCACATAATCTTGAATGATTTATGTGTTTGTGGGTGATTTTAGCCAAATTATTATCCTTGATCATACCTTCACCCAAGCCAAACGTTACAAGCTTAATAAAGTCCTACTTGATCCTTGGTGTTGTGCATGTCTACATTAGTGGAGAGTGAATTGAAAAGCAAGCCTATGGAGTTCATTTATACACACATCTTCAATATTAAATATGATTCATTTTTATGCATAAACTCATCTGGGTTACAAGTGATTAGGTGAGATGGCTCTACACACACACACTTGAGGAATTGAAGTGAAGCGAAACTAATCTTTGAGATGAAATTCTTGATCAAGTGCATTATTTTGAAGTTTTCCTTGGGTTATAATTAAGTACAATTTTTGAGGCCTATTTGCAAGATGAAGCATTTGTGTGTTTTAATTTTTTGTTGATTCTGTTTCGGTTTAGTTTTATTTCACATTGTCGTAGTTGCTCGAGGACTTGCAAAGTCTAAGTGTGGGGGAATTTGATAAGTGTCTATTTATATATCATTTTCATATCAATTCGTCCATGTTTCTTTGCTATATTCCTTGGTTTTTTTATGTTTTTGTGTGGTTTTGATGTTTGTAGGAGTTTTGGAGCAACTTGCACAAAAATGGAGTAAAACCCTTCCTTTTCACCTCTGCTAGTCAGTGATCTTCTCGGATTTAATTGTATTGATATACAATGAACCCGATGACATGTTATATACCGTTGGAAAGCTCTCGAAGTCTATTTTCTGGAGAAATTTTCGGTTTATAAATCCATTCAGTGTACCGAAAGTTGTAATCAAAACAGTGTGAGAAGTGTAGAAATGTAATTCCACACATCACTGTAGCATGTATAATACGGGACACTGTAGCACGTTACTGTAGCAGAGTATTTAAACACATTTTAGGGTTTTATTTCATAACTTGAAGAGGGGAGAACGTGGAGGAGGCTGCATCTTTGGATTTCTCTCATCTCTTGGAGTTCTTGAAGGAGATTAAAGGCTTGGAAAGAGGAAGAACTACAAATCCTAAGAGATTTCATCAGATTTGCTAAGTTTTTCATCTCCCTTTCATTTTTTGGAATGTCTCCATATTGTATTGTATTTGTATTGTGTCTGAATATGTGTAACTGAATCTGAATTGGTTGAGGGTTATTTCAAAGCCCTTGATATGGTTTTTGTGAGTTGATTGTGTAAGAAATTGTTATCCAATTCTCTAATTGAAGTTGCTTGTATTTTCCCATATCTAATGCTTATGATTGCTTACTGATTGTATTTGGAATGGCCAACTGAATATAATCTGGTTGTTGTCTATTGCTAGATTAGAAATCTTGATCCGTAATTGTCATGAATTTCCAATCATTAGTAGCAAAATTGTGATCAGAGATTGCAATTGGAAAATACAACCTAGGTTAAATAATCTGAACTTGTGTGATTATTGCTTAGATCAACCTATCTTTCTCATCGTAATGCTTCCATTGAATTAAACTTAGAGAGCTTGTTCTAGGTTGTTTAATGGATAGAGATTAAATAAAGAGCTTGTTTTATTTAACAACAAAGTAAGGAAAGATTTGGGTAACAGAGCTTGTTGTTATCTACGGTTGATAACTTCAATACTGTAATTGGATGACAATTCTACGATTAATTCGCAAATCCATATCTTGTGGTAGAGAAGGATCCCTTAACCAGATTTTTCTCATTGATCTTTTATTCAAATTAACTTCTGTTTTGTTATTCTTAATTTGCATTCTTATTTCATTTAGTTAATCATTCAACAAAACCCCCCCCCCCATTTAGTTAATTGGTAGAAATAACAAATTCAATTAGAATCAATCCTCGTGGGAACAATATCTTACTCATCACTTTATTACTTGTGCGACTAGTATACTTGCTAGTTTCGAACGCATCAAATGCCCTGGCTTGAAAGAGCTCCCCCTTTCCTTCCCAATCCCAGCCAACAGAAGAGAAGACACAGTCATTTCCTTTTCCTAGGATTCCACATGTGGACTAGCTGTTATTGATTCCCCCAAGTCAATGAACCCTTCACTTGAGTGATCCACTAAAAGGTTGCCTTGCCAAGAGAAAGGTTGTCTTGCCAAAAGATAAATAAAAATTGATTTTCTTTTTATATCTCTTGAGTGCTCCACCGAAAGTGTAACTGCTCCAAATTAATAGTCTTGTCTAGCTTATTTTCATCCACAAGCCATCCGAAATTGCCCTTCCACATGAGACAAATCATTGTAGAACTTTGTCTTCATTTAATCAGGTTTACATCCTGAAATTCCTTAAGGTAGAATTCATACAAACTTAAACAAAATTCATCAATTAAACACAAAAAGAGAGACAAAAACATAAAAAGTGAAAATAATGTATGAAAATTTGACATATCAGCTCCACAATTGAATATATTATATATTGGATGATGCTACTCTTTTTCCAATTGTAAGCAACAATAAATATATAGGATAATATAAAAAACATCCTCTAAAATTTGTCTTACTGTTAGGCAGAAAGCCTTATTTTCGTTTATATTAGGGCGGTCCTTAACCTTGCTATTTTTATACCTCCAAATCCATCTAATAGATTAATTTATTTTAAGCAAGTAAAAGATTAAAAAGACCATTTTACGCTTATTTTTATAACACTTTCTACCTTTTTTTGGCCACCAAAACCCTAAACGTAAAAACTATGACTTTCAATTTATATTTAATTTAATTATATATTTTTATTTAGGGTTTTAAGAATGAAAGTTCAGTTTTATCCTTTTTTGTTTGTCAAAAGTAAATGGAATATATTAGGTGGATTTGGATGATATCACAATTGCAAGATTAGGGACTGCACTGATATAAATGCAAATGAGGCTGTCTGCCAATAGTAACATAAGCTTTAGGGGTATCTTTGATGTTATCCCATAAATATATTATATATTAGCTTTTGAAATTGCCCTAGGTGTAGGTGGTAGGTATTGTGTCAGTTTCACTTGGTCCTCTTGATTGATTAAAGAAAAATGTTTGGAAGTATGCAAAACAAACAAGGATGGTGCTTGTTCTTTTATATCCATTATTTTAATAAAAGGATTCTCTAGTGTCTATGCTAAAAAAAAAAAATTATAACCAAATGCCATATTGATGTTCAACTAATCTGTATGGCAACTTCTATTCAGGTTGGTAGTGTAAAAGAATTAAAAGAATCTTTAACAATGATTCCACGTGAATATATTCAATTGAGGTCGAGGAAGAAACACAATCTCCATTAAAATGATCATTAAACTCAATATAATCATATAGATCAAATCTAATAGTATATGATTGTATTATATTGTATGAAAAATCAAATCTAATATATTCAATTGAGGTTACTACACAATATTGTATGAAAAATCAATGGAGAACGATAGTTGTATTTATATACACAAAGAAACTTTTTTTTCAACTATATCAAACTAATAACAAGATTATTATAAACAACTGATCAGAGAAATTGAATAGGAATGCTAAGAGTTTTTATATTTTTCAAAGTTATTATGTCCTAACCACGATTCAAAGTTATTGCTACATATTAGATTATTGTTGAGTTCCTTACTGCTCCTCACGGCCGTAAATAATCAAGAATCTTGTAAAATGTTAATTCTATACTTTATACAAGCAAAATAATACTCACTTTGTTTTTTTGAGCCATAAACTCATGAAATATATAATATATTTATTGCCACTTGCAATTAGAAAAAGCGTAGCAAAAAATAAACATGCAATTTGAAGTTTTGACCTTCAAACAACTTACATTTTGCTAGAGTATATACAATTAATTTAGCCTTACATCTTATTTAAATGTCAATATGCTAATGTAGTATATATCATCTGATGAGTCGCAAAATGATACAATTATTCATATGTGTTGATGCACGATTTTCGGACGGCCTGGAAGCGGGTCGGAGCTCGGGTTGTATGTCGAGTCCAATCCTGCGAGCAAAGAAACAGTCAGGGGTGCCGGTGGTGGTGCCAGCGGAGACCCTCCGACGCTCAAGTCAGTTTTCGGCACTCCAGAATTTTCTGGGCGCTAGAAGGAGGGCCAGCTCGCATGGGCGAGCGGCGTGCACAGCAAGCCCGTGTGGGCGAGCTGCTATGCACGCAAGGGCTGCACTGGACGCGCAGCAGACTCGCGAGGGCGAGCAGGCTTGCGTGTGCATGGGCGTGCTGCGAGGGCCTTGTGCGCGCAAGATGGGCGCGCAGGCTCTGTGCATGCAGGGCAGGCTGCCGAGGTCCCAGGCGGGCGGGGAGGGCGAGCTCCCGAGGCCCCAGGCGCGCGGGGGGCGAGCCCGAGAGGCGCTGGGTGCGCGGGGAGGGCGAGCCCGCGAGGGGGCGCTGCATGCGAGTGCGCGAGGCGAGCTGCGCGCGAGGCGAGCTGCTGGGCGCGCATGCGAGGCGTGCTGCGCGCAGGGAGAGGCCAGCTGCGTGCGGGGCGAGCTGCTGGGCGTGGGCCTTGTGCGCGCAAGATGGGCGTGCAGGCTCTGTGCATGTAGGGCAGGCTGCCGAGGTCCCAGGCGCGTGGGGAGGGCAAGCTCCCAAGGCCCCAGGCGCGCGGGGGGGGGGGAGCCCGAGAGGCGCTGGGTGAGTAGGGAGGGCGAGCCCGCGAGGGGGCGCTGCATGCGGCATGCAGCGCCCTTGTAACGTGCAGGGGCCTCTCCAACGAAATTTGAGTAATTATGGGGGCATTTTTGTAATTTTTCAAATATTTTTGTTTTTAACAAGGGGTGTTTCTGCAAAATTTTGAAACTTCATTTTTAAACCATGGGAGTGTTTCTGCAAAATTTTGAAACTTCATTTTTAAACGCGGGGTGTTCCCGTAAAATTTCAAACCTTGATTTTTATGCACGGGGGCGTTTTCGCGAATTTTCAAACTTTGATTTTTATTCGCGGGTGTGTTTTCGTGAATTTTTAAACTTTGATTTCAATTCGCGGGGGTGTTTCCGCAAATTTTCAAACTTTAATTTTTACACTCCCGCGAATTTTTCAAAGTTTTTTTCGAGAGCTATTTTGAAAAACTTTCAATACAGTCCCCCAGTATTTTTTTTTTCTCTTCCCTCCCTCAATAGACTTGGTTTGATGACTAACGACCCCTCTTTGACTGTGCAGATGGCTAGAGTTAAAACCACTGTGAAAGTGCTACGGGGGGAATCGAGTCATCAAACCCAGTCTTCCAGGGATAAGGATCCTGTGGCCAACCGTAAAGAAGTTAATGAGTTTTACCAAAACTTCTTCGGTCAGGATCGTGAGCTAGGACAGAATTCTGTTAACCACAAGATGGTAGATACTGAGGGGGATAGCGACTGGTCGTCTTTTGCTACCTCAGATAGTGAACCAGAGGTTGAAAAGTGGTGGGAGGCTGACCATATTGATAATCAACTCCTGAGCGATCGATTAAAAATATATAGAGCCCATTTCCTTATTCCGGCTTCAGTCATCCAATTTCTTCCAAGGAAAGGTGATCAGTGGAGTAGGCCACCACGAGGTGTCATTAGTTTAAGCTTAGAGTTATTGAGAGCTGGTCTCCGGGTGCCTTTTGATAACTATGTTCGTCGTATGCTCGACGCTATGGGCATTGCCCCTACCCAACTGTCGGCCAATGGATGGAGACTTCTGATAGCTTTCCAAAGTTTGTTCAGAAGCGCAGGCCTTGGTGATCCTACCACCAACCATGTTAAGCACATTTTCGCCATTCATCCACCGAATGGAGAGAAAACGGGTTACTATTATATATCCCAGCGAGGGAAGATGGATGACCCCAACCACCTTTTTGGCATCCCCTCCCATGTGAAAGAATGGAAGTATAAACAATTCTGGTGTGGTGGCGGTTGAAAGTATCAAGAAGGTGCTCGTCCAAAGGGGGAGAATTTAAGGATCAGGATGCGCTTTGGTTTTTGTGGTACCATATTATAATAATTCCCTATCCGTCTTTGTTATGAAAACTCTTAATCAACTGACATCCTTTTCTATTTTTGTTGCAGCTCCTTGGACCAAACGTCCACTGTTATCTCAGAAAGAGAGAGACGACTTGCAAGTGGTACTCAAGCTACCCGTGGACTCGAAGAACGTGCATAGCCTCACTGATCGGGAGCAATTGGTCCGTCTTGGCTTATCACCTCTAATTCCTCCGGAAGGTCAGCTTGATCATTACTTTCCAATTTTACTTCATCAAGCATGTGCTTGTTGTCTTACCAGTTTTATTTTCGCGTAGGACTATTTCCTTTACATCCTACCAAAAAGCAATTTGCTCAACTTGTCGCCAAGATACCGCTTAAGCCCTTCACTCATGACAGGCCTGGTTCTTCCCAAAAGAAACGGAGCGGAAGTCCTCCAACTCTTGGACCTTCGAAGAGGAGAGCCAGTGGTCACAAGGAGATTCCCATACGGAAGTTGGTTCCTGATAGGTTAACCTCCGTTCAGCCTGCGGATGAAGTGGTAGCCTCGAAGCCTACTGGGAGCAAGTTACCCTCAGCCTCTCAACTACCCAAGCGTTTTACTTTTGACAGTACGGGCTTTCAGAGTGGCTCAACATGTGGAGACTACCTTCGGGAATTGTCTCAAAGTGCTGCACGTCTCATGCCTACCAATGTCTTTCTAGAGAATGTAAAACTCACATACTTTGATGCGATCGCTGTCGGGATGGGCATCATACTTCAGGTTAGGTTTTACTGAGACCCCTTTTTTTTATACTTTTGAAAGTCATGCCTTATTTCTTTGCCTTTCTTTCTGCAGGCGACAGGACCCTTGGCTCAAGGAGAGTCTACGAGGTTGACGATTGGAAGGCAAAACATCTAATCTGCCTTGACAACTTAACTGAAACGGAAAGAAAGATGGCAGAGATGAAGGAACAGATGGGCAAAATGAAAGCAGACTTGTCTGAAGCCAAGAAGGAGGTAGCTATACAACATAAGAGGGCCAATGATTTTGGCCAAGAGCTTCGAGAGAGGGCTGTTACTGAGCAGAGTAGGATTGACAAAGTAGTTGCTCGCTTCCGTAGGGGTCGTGTCTACCAGCAAGCTATGGAACGCTCCTATATTGATGGAGTCAATGGGGTGCGTAGATGGTTCCATGACCGCTACCCAGAGATTGATCAGTCACCCATAGCTGAGGAGTTAAACTTGGTGGCAGAGTCTATCCCGACAGCGAATTCTGATCCTGAGCAATTCCACCGCCTCATCCTTAAAGATGAGGATTATGAGTCGACATTGGACACAGCAGCCTGGGAAGCCAAGCAAGGCGACTCTACCTCATCGTCTTCAGATGAAGAAGGAGATGATGAGGCCACTTCTTAGAGTTAGTTGGAATTGATTTTATCTTTTATTGTCTTTACTTTCAGCTCAATGTTATAGGTGAGGATTTGTCCTTACTTGGACTATATGTATGGGACTCTTTGACCAATTTTGAAGTAATAAAAACTCCAAGAATTTTCTTTTTCTGGTGTTGTATTCTTTTACTCTTTCTATCTTATTGCAATTTGATCATACATGTGCTTTAAAGATGTATAGTCACAAGAATTTTGAATAAACTGAATACTTTATTCATAATCTCTTTATTGGTCTCCCTAGGGGAGTTGTTACACATGCATAGGCTCCTGGAAGGAGTTACTGCACATATGGAGAGATTACGGGTAGTACTTCTTTAAGTGCTCAATATTCCATGGATGACGGAGCGACCTTCCATCCAGGGTTGACAGAATCAAGCCAGCTCCACTACCAATCTTGTTAGATGACCCATCTACGAACAAGATCCATGCCTTCTGTGGATTGATTCCCATGGACATTGGTCGATCATGTGACCCTGTACTGGTTTCTTCATCCTCCTTATCTATACTACTTGAAAATTCGGCAATGAAATTAGCGATTGCCTGCCCTTTGATTGATGGTCTTGCAACATAATATACGTCAAACTCTCCTAACTCAATGGACCACTTGACAAGTCTTCCAGAAAGCTCTGGACGATAGAGTATCTGTCGCAAAGGGTGATCAGTTGGGACCATGACAGTATGTGCTTAAAAATATGGGCGAAGCTTTCGTGCCGTAACAACTAAGGCGAGAGCCAGCTTCTCCATAGGAGGATATCTACCTTCGACATCTGTCAAAGCCTTGCTCACATAATAGACTGGCCTCTGAATTCCCTGATCTCCACGGACAAGAGCTGCACTCACAGCGTATGCGGAGACTGCTAGATACAGGAAGAGTGGTTCCCCCAAAATTGGTTTGGAGACGAGAGGAGGAGAACCTAAGTACTTCTTCAGCTGTAGAAAAGCGTTCTCACACTCATTTGTCCATTCGAATTGCCTGCACTTCCTTAACGCTTTGAAGAAAGGGTGACATTTGTCAGTTGCCCTAGAAATAAAGTGATTCAGGGCGGCCAGTCGTCCAGTGAAGACTTGTATATCCTTCGGAGTTTTGGGAGATTCCAGCCGCATAAGTGCTTGGATTTTTTCAGAATTGGCTTTCATCCCCCTTTGGGTGACAATGAATCCTAAGAACTTCCTAGAGGATACCCCAAAAGCACATTTGGTGGGATTCAACTTCATATCATGCTTCCGGAGGATGTCAAAAGTTGTTCGGAGGTCGTCTACGTGGGATCTAGCGTTCATGCTCTTGGTGAGCATATCATCCACATAAACTTCCATTGTCTTTCCTAGGAGAGGAGCAAACATGGAGTTTACCAACCGTTGGTAAGTTGCTCCAGCATTTTTCAATCCGAACGGTATCATCCGGTAACAGTATAACCCTCTATCAGTGATGAAGCCTGTTTTTTCTTCATCCTTTGAATACATGGGAATCTGGTTATAACCAGAATAAGCATCCATGAAGCTTAGCAGTTGGTGGCTAGCTGTTGTATCAACTAATTGATATATCCTGGGCAGTGGAAAACTGCCTTTTGGATAATGCTTGTTCAAGTCTTTGAAGTCGATTCAAACACGCCATTTTCTATTGGCTTTTTTTACCAACACAACATTAGAGAGCCATTCGGGGTAGTTTACCTCTCAAATAATTCCACTTGTCAAGAGTTTGCTCACTTCTAAGGCAATCGCCTCTGAACGCTCTGGGGCTTGGTGCCTCCTCTTTTGTCGAACGGGTTGATTGGTTGATGATTCCAGTAATTAAAATTAGGGTGATCTCCCCATCCGGCATTATAAGTATTAGAGAAGGGATCATACCATTGCCTTGGTTGTTCTGGAAATCCACCCATGGCATTGGCTTGTTCCATATATCCTTCTTATAAAGTTGGATACATGTCGATTGGATGCTCCATGGTAGAATATACCCCACATGCATAAGATTTCTGCATATCTCCTACAGCCATGTTTTCCACAAGAGAAGTTAGCTTAGAAAATTGTTGTTCAATGTTCTGAGTGCTTACCTCATTTACACTCCAATGTAATTGTGGCTCAAATCGGCTACTGAATTGTTGGAAGTTTACTGCCATGTTGCCTAAACACAAACAATCAAAAAAGAAAAACAAACAAAAATAGGAATTAACAATAAAAACAAAACAACAAATCGATTAGAAAATCAATCCCCGGCAACGGCGCCAAAAACTTGATGCGTTCGAAACTAGCAAGTATACTAGTCGCACAAGTAATAAAGTGATAAGTAAGATATCGTTCCCACGAGGATTGATTCTAATTGAATTTGTTATTTCCAAGCAACAATTAACTAAAATGGGGGGTTTTGTTGGTTGATTAACTAGATGAAAAACTGAATACGATGGTAATTAATGAATAACACAATGCAAACTTAATTGAAATGGGAATTAATCAATGATAGAAATCTGGTCAAGGGATCATTCTCCACCACAAGATATGGATTTGCGAATTAATTGTAGAATTATCATCCAATTACACCATTGAAATTATCAACCGTAGATAACAATAAGCTCTGTTATCCCAATCTTTCCTTACTTTGTTGTTAAATAAAACAGGCTCTTTATTTAATCTCTATCCATTAAACAACCTAGAACAAGCTCTCTAAATTTAATTCAATGGATGCATTATGAAAAGAAAGACAGGTTGATCTAAGCAATAAACACACAAGCTCGGATTATTTAACTTAGGTTATATTCTCCAATTGCAATCTCTGATCACAATTTTGCTACTAATGATTAGAAATTCAAGACAATTACGGATCAAGATTTCTATCTAGCAATAGACAATATCCAAGATTATATTCAGTTGGCCACCCAAATACAATCAGCAAGTAATCATAAGCATTAAACATGGGAAAATACAAGTAACTTCAATTAGATAATTAGATAACAATTTCTTGCACAATCAACTCACAAACACCATATCAAGGGCTTTGAAATCACCCTCAACCAATTCAGATTTAGTTACATATGTTTAAGAACGTGGTAAATACAATACAACATGGAGACATTCCAGAAAATGAAAGGGAAGGGAAAAACTTAGCAAATTTGATGTAATTCTCTTTGGATTGTAGTTCTTCCTCTTTCCAAGCTTCCTTTCTCCTTCAAGAACTCCAGGAGATGAAAGAATTCCAGAGCTGTAGCCTCCACCACGTTCTCCCCTCTTCAAGTTATGAAAATAAAACCCTAAAATGTGTTTAAATACTCTGCTACAGTAACATGCTACAGTGCCCCGTATTATACATGCTACAGTGATTTGTGGAATTACATTTCTATACTTCTCACACTGTTTTGATTACAACTTTTGGTACATTGAGTGGATTTATAAACCGTAAATTTCTCCAGAAAATAGACTTCGAGAGCTTTCCAACGATATATAATATGTCATCGGGTTCATTGTATATCAATACAATTAAATCCGAGAATATGGTTGACTAGCAGCGGTGAAAATGAAGGGTTTTACTCCATTTTTGTGCAAGTTGCTCCAAAACTCCTACAAACATCAAAACCACACAAAAACATAAAAATACCAAGGAATATAGCAAAGAAACATGGACGAATTGATATGAAAGTAATACATAAATAGACACCTATCAAATTCCCCCACACTTAGACTTTGCTAGTCCTCGAGCAACTAAAATGATGAAACAAAACTAAACCGAAACAGAATCAGAGAAAAATTAAAACACACAAATGCTTCAACTTGCAAATAGGCCTCAAAGATTGTACTTAATTATAACCCAAGGAAAACTTCAAAATAATGCACTTGATCAAGAATTTTATCTCAAAAATTAGTTTCGCTTCACTTCAATTCCTCAAGTGTGTGTGTGTAGAGCCATTCTCACCTAATCACTTGTAACCCGGATGAGTTTATGCATAAAAATGAATCATATTTAATATTGAAGATGTGTGTATAAATGAACTCCATAGGCCTGCTTTTCAAGTCACTCTCCACTAATGTAGACATGCACAACACCAAGGATCAAGTAGGACTTTATTAAGCTTGTAACGTTTGGCTTGGGTGAAGATATGATAAAGGATAATAATTTGGCTCAAATCACCCACAAACACATAAATCATTCAAGACTATGTAGAGCTCAACCCTATAACACAACTTCATTTCAATTCACCAGGTTACTCCCCCAAATTTATTTAGAACACTCAATCTTTTTTTTTTTTTTTGCAGAAAACAAAAGAAAACTACACCCCCACACTTTGTTGTTTCATTCTTTTTAAGAACACTTAAGGGTATAGATCTCTTATTCTTCTTTTTGTGTTCTTTTTTTTTTTCTTTTTTTTCTTTTTTTATTACACTTTCCCTCCCCCACACTTAAACAACACATTGTCCTCAATGTGTAAGTACGTGGACGATAAGTACAGATTGGCTTTTTTTTCTTTTTTTCTTTTTTTTTCAAACATAATAGAACTCACTTGCATTGCTCATGACACATCCCAACTTCCTCTAACTTCCCAAAACCAGAACATAGCTCAAAATTTAATTGTGAATGATCTACATGCTCATAGGTAAGGGATAAACTGTTTGAAAAAAATTCATTTGAAATTAGGAAATCTTATAGTGAGTTAATAACGAAAAAGGCTTACAGAGGCTCAAAGGGGTAACTAGGGATCAATTTCAGTCAAGGTTGGCTATTAAGGCTCAAACGGTCCAAAGATGGCCTAAATCATTTCCCCAATGTTGCACAGTCTAGGATTTCGCCTCGAGTGACCATCAAACAAGTTCTAGAATTCATTGAAATCTGAAGAAACATTTAAATTACATAAACTTTCTCTAAGTGAACAAATAACTCAGTGATAATAGCTCAGTGCTCAATGTTGCGCAAGGAATCAAAAGCAACGCGAAAACCAATAAACATTTCAAGCACACAGATCCATGCATCATTTATCATTTTCCAAGAGTTATTCTTAATTCAATCATTATCTTATCATCGACCCACAAAATGCAAGAAAAGAGGTACGTGGCGTTGTTACACCTGAGTCAAGATTGTATATTTCAACAATCCTTAGGACTAGTAGCCCGCAGACTTAAGGTTTCCAGCCTATATACCTTTATTAGAAAAGAACAAAACAAGAAACAAGACACTTCAAATAACATGAAATAAACAAACTACAGATTTATTTAGAGAGAATGCGTTTCAAGGGTTAAAGAAACTCCATATTCTGCCATTCTCAGGTTTTTCCACAATTGTTTTTTTTTAAATCAAAACTGATAAAGGTAAAAACACATAACAGCTCTAAATTACGCAAAACTAAACTCACTCATAAAATAACAAAGTTCAACAAGTCAGCAAACAAAAACAAGTTAGTTAGAATGGGTCTAAAAAGTTTAGAAATTAGCCTCCTTATTCAGCCATTATGGATTGAAGAGATCCAGAATGCGTTTCAAGAGAACTTGAACTTTTTAAGCCACTACTCTAAAAGCCAAGATTAGAAAATATTACCTGGGGTGAAAGAAACAACCTGAAAAACTCAAAAGAATGACATAAAAAAAAAACTCAAATAAACACAACAAAAAGAAAGCAAACGAAAACAAAGCAAACCAGCAGATAAAGATTACAGATGGAGCGTTAAATCCAGTTTACGCCTTTTATTACCCTCCGCAAACCAATCTATCCGAGCGATTGTTGGATCAGGCGAATAGACGAATGCTTGCAATTTGTCAATTAACTCCCCTGCAGTTGAAGCTGTAACCAGGATTTGCCTCGCCGACCGTGAGATGAAGTTTTTTTCTACTGTTTGATCAAGAAAAGACAACAAACCATCAAAAAAATTATTGACATTTAACAAACCAATGGGTTTTTTATGGAATTTTAGCTGTGCCCAAGAGGTGATTTGAAATATCTCCTCTAATGTGCCATAACCACCGGGTAAAGCTATAAATGCATCGGACTTAACAATCATATGTGCAATACGCTCATGCATGCTAGAGACTTGTAACTCTTCCCCCATGGTGTTGCCTACAATATCTCGTACAGCTAATGGTTTAGGGATAATGCCGAGAACTTTGCTCCCTCCTAAGGATGCAGCTGTCGACACACACCCCATCAATACCCCTCGCAGCTAATGTCCTACCAAGATCAAGAGCTGTTGTTGTAAACTCTCCATCTTTACCAAATTGCGATCCACAAAATACACATATATTTTGGAATCGCCGAATTGGTGTTTTCTCCATTTCTACGAGTGCTCTAACCTTGTGTAAGACAATGATGCACGTTAGGTAATATGCTTTTCAAGTGTAAGACAGGTTATAATAATGACATTTGAAAATATGGAGAATTGATATATACACACGTAAAACTCTCAAATTTGACACATGGGGACATAATTTCGGTGGGGGTTGCTCGATGCAGATTTATCTCCCCAAGATTTGAAAAAATTAGATATACTTTCGGCGAGGTTTGACAAAACCTACACACTTGTCTCCCACGTGAAACATGAAAAATGAAGACATACTTTCGGCGGAGGTTGATGAAACCTCCACGCTTGTCTCCCACGTGAAGCATTAAAAATGGAGATACACTTTCGGTGGAGGTTGATAAAACCTCCACACTTGTCTCCCACGTATGCTTATGTCATGGGATAGTCATATGGTTTGTCAAAAAGAAAACTTGAAATTAAAACAAACAAAATCAACAAACAACAACAACACAAAAACAACATTGATAATCAGATCAAACGAAAGAAAAAAAGAAATTCGACAACAACAACACACATTCAAATATACAAGTAGTTGTGATTGTGGCTCACATCTTCCTCTGGTTTTACGTCCAGTAATGACTGAAACGCCTTCTATAAGTCAGGGATTTGCTTCCCATCCAGTTTTCTTATAAACTAACAAACAGGGTCGTTTTTAGTCAGATTCTCTAGACTATAACACTGCAATTCATCACGAAATTGTGTCCACAGATTAAGCAATTCACACTGAACAAGTCCACAAGAATGTGACTCAAGAGTTAATAAAACATTATCCAACGACTCATTACTCAGACCATTCTTAATAAATGACAGTTTATCTTCTCTATTTCTGGACACAAAACCTAATGAACGACAAGTCTGGTTACAATTCCATCTAGCACATTTATCACATACTTGTAACCTTTTCGCTCTTCGCCTCTTGGCGTAGTAGCTCTTTCCTAGACCAGGCATGTATTTTGCGAGATTAATGTCCGGGTCACCGGACAATCTCACCTTGGCTTCGATAAGCCATCGGATATCAGCAGGCACATTTAGGAGCATCAACGCCCAAAGTCTAGTCCTCCGTACTTATAAATTTTAAACACAGCATTTTGAGGAAGTGAAGGGAAATATTTACGAAGGTTCGACAGAAAGATATCGGCATCCATTGGAGAGAAGAAAAGGAGAGCTATTACCGATAATGCGATTGAGTTTGTTCTTCTCCAAGATATGCACGTTTCAAACCTTCGAGCAAGGACTTTAGCTCTCGTTTGGATGTTTCCTCAAGGTGTTGCACAAATAAATTCGAAGTACGAAATA
>SNVD02010293.1:0-43069 GCA_013180625.2 Boswellia sacra | reverse complement strand
AAAAGAAGATGATGAGTCCGATGATGAAGGAGATGATGAAGATCTTGCATTTATTACAAGAAAGCTAAAAAGGATGATTAGAAGAAACCAAGGATTCAAGAAGAATTCTAGAAGGGAGTACAAAGGGCAAAGCTCAAAGCAAGATAAGAAAAATGATCAAGTTATTTGCTATGAATGCAAGAAACTGGGACATGTAAAGATAGATTGTCCTTACTTCAAGAGTCAAAACAAGAAATCCCAAGCAATGAAAGCCACAAATTGGGATGATAGTGAAGCTAGCTCCACTGAAGAAGAAGATTGCGAAGTGGCAAACATGTGCTTCATGGCTTTAAGTGAAGATGAGGCAAGTATTCTAAACTTTGATCTTAAACTTTCATATGATGAATTACTTGAAGCAGTCCAAAATTTATGTGCAAGTTGATAAGCAAAATTCAAAAATCAATGCTTTCAAAAAGAAGTCAAAAATCATGTTATCTCAATTAGAAGAGTTAGTGGAAATAAATGAAGCTTTAGAAAATGAAAATGAAATTTTAAAGCAAAAAGATTTTGAAAGTTTGGAAAGTCAAATACATTTTTTAAAAACTAAAAATGAGATTTTAAAACAAAAGGATTTTTGATAAATTAGAGAAAGAAAATGTTATTTTGAAAAAGGAAATGTTTAAAAAAAGAAAGTTATTTAAAACAAAAGGATTTTGATAAATTAAGAATAGTGGAATGCTCAAGGAATATGACCGGAGAGCCTCCAAATTTCAAGATTAATCATCAAGAAAGGAGGATATGTGACCTTCGGTGATAATGCCAAAGGAAGGGTAATCGGATATGGTGATATTGGTAACCTTTCTTCACTTATTATTGAAAATATTTTGCTTGTTAATGGTTTAAAACATGATTTGATTGGCATTAGTCAATTGTGTGATAAGGGATATTTTGTTACTTTTGAACCTAATAGATGTGTGATTAAGGATGTTAGTAACAATAAGACATTATTTGTTGGTAATAGATGTGGTAATATTTATACAATTGATATTGATGTTAATGATCATGTAGAAAATTGTTTCATTGTTAATCATGATGCTTGGTTATGGCATAGAAGGTTAGGTCATGCTAGCATGGACACGATTTCAAAAATTTCTAAAAATGATTTAGTTGATGGTCTTCCAAAAATAAAATTTGAAAAGGATAAGATTTGTGATGCTTGTCAATTTGGAAAACAAGTGAGAACTTCTTTTAAACAAAAGAAATTTATTTCAACAAATAAACCTCTACAATTACTTCATTTGGATTTATTTGGACCATCAAGAACTCAAAGCCTTGGTGGAAAGTATTATGTTTTTGTTATTGTGGATGATTATTCAAGATTCACTTGGGTATTATTCTTGAAAACTAAAAATGAGGCCATACAAGCTTTTTCAAAATTTACAAAAAGAGTCCAAAATCAAAAAGGATATTCTATTGTGTCCATTAGGAGTGATCATGGTGGTGAAGTAGACAATGTTGCATTTGAAAATCTTTGTGATGAAAATGGTTTTGAGCATAATTTTTCCTCACCTAGAACTCCACAACAAAATGGTGTTGTTGAAAGGAAAAATAGGACTATCCAAGAAATGGCTAGGACCATGTTACTTGAAAATAATTTGCCAAAATATTTTTGGGCCGAAGCCGTTAATACCGCATGCTTTATAATCAATAGAGTCCATATTAGAGCTTTAATGAAGAAAACTCCTTATGAACTTTGGAAAGGAAGAAAACCCAACATTGGATTTTTTAAAGTTTTTGGATGTAAGTGTTTTATTTTAAACACCAAGGATAACCTTGGAAAATTTGATGCAAAAGCCGATGTTGGAATTTTTGTTGGCTACTCCAACCATAGTAAAGCATATAGAGTTTTTAACAAAAAGACTCTTACTATTGAAGAATCTATGCATGTTGAATTTGATGAAACTAATGTTATTTCTTCAAAGAATTTAGATGATGATATTGTTGAGGTAGAAAGGCAAATCAAGGAATCAAGGCTTGATGAAAAGAGCCAAGATGAATTACAACTTCAACAAGAAAAGCTTGTGGAAGTAAATGATTCTTCCCAAGAATTACCAAAGGAATGGAGGTATGCAAAAGCTCACCCTAAAGATCTCATTATTGGTGAACCATCACAAGGTATGAAAACTAGATCTTCTTTTAAGAACTTTTGTAATCATTTTGCTTTTGTCTCTCAATTTGAACCAAAATCTTTTAAAGAAGCCGAAAATGACGAAAGTTGGATTTTAGCTATGCAAGAAGAATTGAATCAATTTGAGAGAAATCAAGTTTGGGAATTAGTCCCTAGACCTAAAAATCATTCTATTATAGGCACTAAATGGATTTTTAGAAATAAAGTAGATGAAAATGGCACCATTATTAGAAACAAAGCTAGACTTGTTGCTCAAGGATACAATCAAGAAGAAGGTATTGATTATGAGGAAACCTTTGCACCGGTTGCTAGATTAGAATCAATTAGAATGTTGTGTGCATTTGCATGTTATAAAAATTTTACATTATATCAAATGGATGTCAAAAGTGCATTTTTAAATGGTTACATTATGGAGGAAGTATATGTAGAGCAACCTCTTGGTTTTCAAAATCATGATTTTCCAAACCATGTTTTCAAACTCAAAAAGGCACTTTATGGCTTGAAACAAGCACCAAGAGCATGGTATGATAGATTGAGCAAATTTCTCATTGATAATGGTTTCGAAATAAAAAAAGTTGATACTACTCTTTTTGTTAAAACAAAAAATGATGATTTATTAATTGTTCAAATCTATGTTGATGATATTATATTTGGTGCTACTAATATTTCTATGTGTGAAGAATTTTCCAAGTGTATGCAACAAGAATTTGAAATGAGCTTAATGGAAGAATTAAATTTCTTCCTTGGACTTCAAATCAAGCAATCAATGGATGGGATCTTCATAAATCAAGCTAAATACACAAGAAATCTTCTCAAGAAGTTTGGCATGGATAATTCAAGGACATATAACACACCTATGGGTACATTAACCAAGCTTGACAAAGATGAGAAAGGAAAAGATGTTGAGGTAACAAAATATCGAGGTATGATTGGCTCTCTTTTGTATTTAACTGCTAGTAGACCTGATATTATGTTTAGTATGTGTATGTGTGCTAGATTTCAATCTTGTCCAAAGGAATCTCACCTTAAGGCTGTAAAGAGGATATTTAGATATCTTCTTGGTACCATAAATCTAGGTCTTTGGTATCCTAAGTGTGATAATTTTGATCTAATTAGTTATTCCGATGCGGACTTTGCTGGAAGTCTTCTTGATAGAAAGAGCACTAGTGGCTCTTGCCATTTTCTAGGACATGCATTAGTCTCATGGTTTAGTAGAAAACAAAATTCTGTTGCCTTATCAACCGCGGAAGCCGAGTATATTGCAGTAGGAAGTTGTTGTGCACAAACTCTTTGGATGAAACAAATTTTAAAAGATTATGGTGTGGTATTTGATCATATTCCCATCAAATGTGACAATACAAGTGCCATAAACATTTCAAAAAATCCCATACAACACTCTAGGACTAAGCATATAGAGATTAGACATCATTTTATTAGAGATCATGTGCAAAAAGGTAATATTTCTTTAGAATTTGTTCCCACCGAAAAACAATTAGCTGATATATTTACTAAACCCCTTAGTCAAGATAGATTTTGCATAATTAGAAGAGAATTAGGCATGTTAGATATATCTTAATTTTTTTTTTATAATTTTGAATGGTAGCATATGTTAAGGGGGAGAATATATTTAGGCGGAGTAATTAATTTGATTACATCTTTTTTATGATAACAAAAGGGGGAGAAATGGTTGGATTGCTTGTATTTATAACAATTGCTCTCTTTTTGTTTATTCTTGATTTCATTTTCATTCTTGATTTTAGATATTATTTTAAAGCAATCAATGGTTTGTCATCATCAAAAAGGGGGAGATTGTTAGCCCTAAGGCTACATGATAATTTTGATGATAACAATACACATTGATTAATTGAGATTTACTAACATGTTTATTTATGTGCAAGAGTAAGATCATTGAAAAAATTTTAAAATCAAGAAGAGGCTTATTAAAATGAAGTGTTGAAGCTAAGGAGAAGACTACATGTTAAAGGCACCAAAGTTTAAGAATAAGGATTGACTCAAGGAATGTGACACATGAGCAATGTTCAATCAATTGGTCATATATATCTCTACAAATATCCAAATGATGTGATTCTTGAGCCTTTGGAAAGCTTACTCAATTTATAACATTTCATATGTTTTAATGAAATTCAAATTTCAAGTGCAAGGTTGTCCAAATCATCATGCAAGTTGAAAGACAAATGGAAGCAGCTGACATGAGCACCGAATACTCCTTTGGACATATCTTGAGCTAGAAAAATCAAAATGACTTGATTCTTGCGGCATTGGAAAGATGACTTAATGAGAAACATTTCATATGTTTTGAAAAAATTCAAATTTCAAACAGAAGGCCGACATAATTGACATGTAATTCGGTGGACTGACACAAAGAAGAAAAATCAACTCACATGAGCACCAAATGGTTTTTTGCCATATCTTAAGATAGAGATATCCAAATGCTTTGATTCTTAATGTTTTGGAAAGATTATTTAAATATGCAGATCTTTCATGTTTTGAAGAAATTCAAATTTCAAACGGAAAGCTGACAGAATTATCATTCAATTTGGTGGACTGACACAAGAAAGAAAAATCAAGTCACATGAGCACCGAATGGTGTTTTGGCCATATCTTGAGCTACAGATATCCAAATGACTTGATTCTTAATGCGTTGGAAAGCTTATTCAAATGTGCAAATCTTTTATGTTTTTCAGATTTTCAAATTTCAAACGGAACATTGACAAAAATGGAAGACAAGATTACGGTTTTTATGGTGGGCAGAAAATTTGGAGTTGGTGTCTTCACTTGATTAAGTTCATCCTATTTGCCTATAAAAGGAGCCCTTCTCCCATGCATGCATTCAGAAAGATAAGAGCAAGAGAAGTATTCTATCAAGCAAAAAACAAGAGAAATATCAAGTCTAGAGAGCTTTAATATTCTTTATCTACTCTTTGAAGAGAGTTGTACTTTTGTTGTAAAAATTTACTTTGTTCTTGTATTGTGGTGAGAATGAGATCTTCTTGTAAAGGATAAAAGTTATCCTTGAGAGAACTCTTTCCTTGGTGAGGTTGTTCATCAAGAAGAACTCTTGGTGTGGTGTTATCAAGAGTTGAAGGAAGTTACCTTGGTGAGGTTGTTCATCAAGAAGAACTCTTGGTGTGGTGTTATCAAGGGTTGAAGGAAGTTGCCTTGGTGAGGTTGTTCATCAAGAAGAACTCTTGGTGTGGTGTTATCAAGAGTTGAAGGAAGTTGCCTTGGTGAGGTTGTTCATCAAGAAGAACTCTTGGTGTGGTGTTATCAAGAGTTGGAAGAAAAAGTCTTGGTGAGGTTGTTCATCAAGCAAGTTGTAAAGATTTCTACAACTTAGTGGAAAGCTTAGCTCGTGGAGCTAGGAGCCCGTGGACGTAGGCAAGGTTTGCCGAACCACGTAAATTGAGTTTGCACTCTCTCTATCCCTATCCTCTTTACATTTACTTGTACTTGTGATTGTTCTTTATTGCTATTCTCTTGATTGCATTTTATTTTCATCTTCTTCACCTTTATTCTCAAAGAAAGAGTTAAATAATTTTGATCTTCAAATAAAAGTTTTACAAATCCGTTTTGATAAATAAAAACCCAATTCACCCCCCCTCTTGGGTTGCCATACCTGGGTCAACAAATACAACATAAATAACCAAGGACATATACCTCGCAGTCAAATCAGCAAGCTAAGATGAACAAAACAAGTAATAAAAGCTTAATTCTTGCATATTTTATTAAACATCTTCATTAAGTATTTACACACAAGACAAACTACAATGGTACAAGTATTTACATGGATGACAAACTACAAGAAGCAGGCTCTTCCACACACAAATAATACAACAACTAAGCACTACTCACATTTTAGGCCACCAACACAAACTCTTTAGTCTACTGTTTTTGTTCATCCAAATTCACCCCTTCGATATGCTATCATTTAGCTTGTTAAATTTAACTGCCTTGACTCCTAACACAATCCAATCATTTACCCTCTTTGTTCTTTGACTTCCTCATAGCACAAACACGAATGAACTTGGCTCTTTTTTTTATAGGCTAAGCATGTTGATGAATAAATCGACTTCCTAGCTCACAAGGTGTTTTTTAAGTTCCACTTTTGTATAGATATCCATCTAATACAGACCTTGGCAAATCATCAAAAAGCCTTGATATTATGGTATTCTAGTCTTAAGATAACATAAAGATTTTGTAGCAATTTCTGCGAAAATAAAATCTACAAAATAATAAAATTGTGTTATGATATGAATATATAAAAAACTGCAATTATTAAAATTTTCCAACCAACAAAAATGCTACTTATACAAACTGTATTTTAGTTTTAAAACATGTCTCACAGAACAAAGTAGTTCCAATGCTGTGTTATTTTGTCAATATAATTATATAGGAAGTTTTTCAAATAACGAATAAGAATAAATAAATAACAGAAGAATTGTAATAACTTTGCTGGATTATTAATTTTATTCTATCCCATTGATGTAAAAAACTGGATCAAACAATGAGAAAAAGCAGACAATATAATCAACAGTGGCATCAAAAATAAGGCAAGAAGTATTTTCTTCCAACACTACAAAACACTCATCGATTTCAATTTAAATTTGAGAGGCAAAACATAGGTAGGCTTTGAGACTTGTTTACAAAAAAAAATTTTATCAAATCAAATTGAGGTGGTACTATGGTTTCCTTAGTAATTTTTTTATATAGATTATCAATCTTCTCCTTGCCAGGCCGTTTCAGTTGCAAAGAACAAAAACATATACAGTTCTTATTGACCCATGAAAATGTCCTACACAAAGAGTTGTTTGTAAAGGTATATATATATATATATATATATATATATAGGGCAAACAAAGAGAAACAACGAACAATACAATTAGCACTGGCATCAAAAACAGGGCAAGAAGAGTCTATTGAATTAAGAAAGTTTTTTTAATCAATATACGTAAGAAATTGGATATTATAGTAAAAGAAATTATAGAAAAAAAATAATCAGTCTTTTGATGGTATCAAATTTCAATTCAATTCCTATAATATCTATGTTTCTTCAATTTCACTTCTTGACAAACAGAACAACAAAGAACAAAAATATACTCACCTCTCTTAGATGGTCCCACATAAGTGGAGAAAGAAGATTGACTAAATCCTACTTTCTTCAAGCCGCCTAGTCTCTGAAAAGTTGATAAAACAAAGATCTCTGAAGCCGATTCTCTAAAGTGAAATTGAGAATTGCAGCGGCTAAGGAAGATACTAGCGTGGAAGACGAAACAGGTTATACAGAAGAGAAAATAGGTTAACGATGTGAGAAGAAAACAATAAAGGGAAAGAAAAATAAGGTTTAAGTTAATAATAGGTTTTGATGACTTGGCAACTGATGTGGTACTGCCAACTTAGCAGCCACATCAGTTTGTAAAGGAGAGTTTGTATATCAGTTTGTATGAGCAGCATTACTGATAAAGTTATGATTCAGTCAAATAGAGTACTATCATTTAGGCACAATGTGGCATTAATTAGCATCCGCTTCTACCACTCTAGTTCTAGTTAACAAATCTGCAAGAGCATATACTTAAACTATTTCAAGTAAAATTAGCTAATTTAACCGAGTTGGAAGGGCCCAATTGAGAATTCATGGCCAAATTTATTTTTTGACTTACCAAGTTGATTAGACACACTAGTAACAAAAAATGCCCCTCAACTCGTTTAAATTCATTGCTGATCCTCATCTATCATCCTTGTTGGGTTTTGCAGCGTATGGAAGTTACGAATAATATAACAGAAAACTTTAATGTAAATCGAAATAGGATTTTTACATTGTTCGGTTATAACCAACCTACATCCACGGGCAACAAGAGTTGCAATCCACTATGTTGTATATGTTTACACTCGACTTAGGACTCTTTACAGTGGTAGACATCCGCTCACTCACTAACCTAATTTATGTTAACTTGATCAACCCCGATCACAACCATAGTCCTTCACACACTCTTCTGATACTGCTCTTTTTCTGTCACGATTATCTTAACAACACACTATTAAGAATAACATAACACCCGTAACTACTACGACCCGTAACTAGTATAGACACATGTGATTACTCAACTCCCTTAAGCTCACACGATCTATAACAATTAACCAAAGCCTAAAGCTTTATACAAGACATAAGAAACAAATAAAAAATGCACTCAAACTTGCTTTTGATTGCTCTCTCTCAATTTGCGTTGAATGCCTTGAATTCACTCCTCCAAAAGCTATGAAGATAGCTTTATGTAGTTTTTTATATCAATTGTAATCCTTGTCAAAATCCTGTAGAATCTCAATAAAACTCATAAGGAAAGTTTGGATAACAATCAAACATTATAGGAAGTGATAATATACTTCTCCTGAATAACCTAGAATACTTAAATAATATCCTAATCTAATAAGAGATAATTAATAAAACTTCCTATTCAACTAGGATTCCAAATCCAAACTTATTCCTATTCAACTAGGATACCATAAAACTTATTCTTATTTAACTAGGATACCATATCAAGACTTATCCTATTTTTAATTAAAATTCTCCTAATACAAAACATCTATATAAAATAAATAAGATTAAGAAAATATCCATATTTAATATTTTTATCACATGATGACAAAATAATCATGTGCAATGCACATGCACGTCTAGAACCAATAATCTCCCCCTTTGGCATCTTGTGATGAAAACATCTAAATGTTTAAAACAAATGCATGAGTACATGTAATGCAACTAAAATGAAACACATAAACAATGACTATAACAACACCTAACAAAAAAATAAAGGAACAGCCAAATAACACCAAAAACATCCATACTTCTCCCCCTTGTTTTCTGAACAAGTGCCAAAGTATAAAAGAAAAACAAAATGATAAACAAAACTCCCCCTCACTAAATGTTCACCTTTTCAAATTGTGCATAAATGTGAAAATAAAAATTTTAGAAGCCAAGAAACTAATTAAATCAAGTACTCCTGCAACTGAACAAACTCCCCCTCAAATCAACTTCGCTGACCTGAAACTTTTTGACACATCAGAATACACTTAAGAGGATCAAGCTAAGTCAAATATATAGCACTGATCGTAAATTATAAAAACCATAACTGAAAATAGTCAAAATTTACTTAATAGAAATATCTGGATATCATATAATCTTTTATAACCAACCATGTATCCGAGCTGTGGATAAACATCAAACATAAATATTATTTTATCACTTAATCCAATTGAGTGATCAACTTGAACATGCTTCTTACACACACAAAAGTTAATCTCAATGTGAATTTTCTGAATGAATACAGTAGCTTTCACATATGTATAGAGGTAACCCTTTCCCATTTGAGTGAGTGACCTCAACATATTTCCAAGATATATTGAAGTTACTCTCAATGGATGGCTTTCATACATAATATACTGGTAGCCCTCTCTGTATTTGACATGAAATTACCAGCAAATTTATATCAATAAAATAGCTCAATCATGCTTTAATTATAAATAGACTAATGATGTTACAGATATAAACAACATAACTGAACACTGTTATAATTCAAGTAACTGCCAAGTGCTAATGTCCTTTCTCAGTTTTCAAATCTCAGTGCATCTTAGTGCTTTATGTGAACAGGTCAACTAGTTGATTCTCAGATGAAACATACTCAGTGCAGATAATCTTTGATTAACTAAGTTTCTAAATAACATGTTTTGTCATCACTTGTCTGACTGAAAATTTTCAAACACTTTTCATTTCCTATCACATGTTTAGAACAAGCACAATCATTATTCGAAGAAACATTAAGTGCAACAACTTTGCAGTGAGTTTCATGTTTCTTAACCCAAACCTGTCGTGTCTTATGTAACTGTCTAAACTAACTTGCCTTTTTCTACAAAAAATTTTGTAATTTATAGCACCTAGGTGTAATGTGACCTTTAACAACATATAAATAGCAAGTAGGAAGAAATTTTCTTACCTTTTCTGGATTTGAAATGAAAGAACTCATTGGGGAAGCAAAATCAGTCATATCTTTAAAGCTTGAGTTAGAAGTGTTACCGGAATTTGAAGCTTTAACAAACACTGTCTTTGATGTTGAAGCGTCATTCTTTTCATCATACCCCAGCCCAAGTTTTGATGGAGTTATCACGGCCTAAACTCATAATTTGATCAAGCTTTGCTGAGCCTATCTTGAGTTGATCAATGCACTTGTTTGCCTCATCCAATTCTGCAGTAATTTTCTGGATACATTCTATCCTGTCTGTCACAACAGCTTCCAGTTTTATGATTTTTTCAACTGTAGATGCTATTTCGCTCTTGAGCACTTCTTGTTCATTCTGAAGAGTTTTGATCTGTACTTTCTACTTCTCCCACGTCTCATAAAGTGCATTATACACCTCCTGAAGTTCTCCACAGTATTCAGCATCTGACTCCTCAATGTCTGATCTGTTCTGTTCTGTTACGTTAGACACAACAACTTCAATTATGTTAGACATAACTATTTGCTTTTTATCTGAAATAGTCCCATTGAATGCTAAATAATTGTTGGAGTTGTCTTCATCTGTTTTTGAGTCATCATCACTCTATGTTGCACACAAACTCCTTTTCGTCTTATAATTAGGACACTCAGTTTGAATGTGCCCAAACCCCTTGCATTCATAACATTGAATACCTTTTCTCTCAAGCTTCTCTTGATTTTTCTTTGTAGGTTCTTTACGAAATTTTTTAGCATCAAAGTTCTCTGAATTTTTCTTCTTGAAATTTTTCTTCATATATTTGACAAAATTCCTTGTCAAATGAGCATATTCATCATCAGAATCATCAAGATTTCTGTCATCTTTTTCTCCTTTTTCTAAAGAAGTAACAAAGGCAACACTCTTTTCCCTCCTTCTTGTCTTTAAACCCATCTCATATGCTTGAAAAGACCTAATCAATTCATCAACTTGCAATGATTTCACATTATTGCTTTCTTCGATAGCTGTGACCTTAGGCTGAAATTTTTCTCGTAAAGATCTAAGTATCTTGCCAACAATTTTAGCTTCAGTATATTCCTCACCAAGCATATAAGCAGAGTTAGTAATTTCATAAAGTCTAGTATGAAATTCACTAACGGTTTCTTCTTCATGCATAACTAGGTTTTCAAATTGAGAAGTCAAAGTAAGCAACTTAGATTCTTTAACCCTTTGAGTGCCTTCATTCTTTACCTCAAGGATATCCCAAGCTTCTTTTGCAATTGTGCACTTTGAAATTAATCTGAACTGTTGAAGGTTGACAGCATTAAAAATTGCATTGATACTTTTAGAATTCCATCCAGCTAATCGATATTTAGCTTCACTCCACTCATTTTGTGGTTTCTCAATCTGCTACCCAGCGTCATTGGCTTTTGTTGGGGGTGTCCAGCCATGAACAATGCACGTCCACACTCTTTCATCAATTGATTTGATGAAAGCCCTCATCTTGACTTTCCAATAAGCATAGTTTGCATCTTCAAGTAACGGTGGTTGAGTGACCGATCCTCCTACCCGAAATCCTTCCATACCTGCCAAAAAAAATCTGATCTACACTAGTATGTCAGTGTACCCGCTCTGATACCAATTGTTGGGTTTTGCAGCGTATGGAAGTTACGAATAATATAACAAAAACCTGTAATGTAAATTGAAACAGGATTTTTACGTGGTTCGGTTATAACCAACCTACATGCACGAGCAATAAGAGTTACAATCCACTATGTTGTATGTGTTTACACTCGACTTAGGACTCTTTACAGTGGTAGACACCCGCTTACTCACTAAACTAATCTATGTAAACTTGATCAACCCCGATCACAACCATAGTCCTTCATACACTCTTCTGATGCTGCTTCTTTTCCTGTCACGATTATCTTAACAACATGCTATTAAGAATAACATAACACCCGTAACTAATACAGACCCGTAACTAGTATAGACACATGTGATTACTCAACTCCCTTAAGCTCACACGAACTATAACAATTAACCAAAGCCTAAAGCTTTATACAAGATATAAGAAACAAATAAAAAACGCACTCAAACTTGCTCTTGATTGCTTTATCTCAATTTGCGTTGAATGCCTTGAATGCCTTGAATTCACTCCTCCAAAAGCTATAAAGATAGCTTTATATAGTTTTTGATATCAATTGTAATCCTTGTCAAAATCCTGTAGAATCTCAATAAAACTCATAAGGAAAGTTTGGATAACAATCAAACATTATAGGAAGTGATAATATACTTCTCCTAAGTAAACTAGAATACTTAAATAATATCTTAATCTAATAAGAGATAATTAATAAAACATCTTATTCAACTAGGATTCCAAATCCAAACTTATTCCTATTCAACTAGGATACCATAAAACTTATTCTTATTTAACTAGGATACAATATCAAGACTTATCCTATTTTTAATTAAAATTCACCTAATACAAAACATCTATATAAAATAAATGAGATTAGAAAAATATCCATATTTAATGTTTTTATCACATGATGACAACATACTCATGTGCAATGCACATGCACGTCTAGAACCAACACTCCTGTCCATTTGCGCTCGCTCTTTCTCTCTCTCTCTCTTTTCTTTACCATAATAATACTTATGTGTAGATCTTCTATCTAAATATAAAAAAAAATATTCTATTGTATTTATGTATAGTTGCTATGTTGGTAGGATAAATCTAGGATCTGGATGTATATAATTGAAAATTCACGAAAATTTCAACTAATTTTCATAAGAATTCATGAAAAGATCATAGTGAAAAACATAAGTTAATTAGTAGCATAATGAACGTTTAATTTAGTGGAAATTATAATAAGAAGAAAAAAAATTAAAAGGAATGGAAATATAGTAAAAGAAAAAGAAACGTTTGAATTACAAAATTATTAGTTAACTCCGTATGCAAGAAATCAGTTTATAATTTCTCTTTAAAGCATTTGAAAGTTACATCTCGTTTTGGCTTTACAAGTAGGTACATTTCTAAACACGCATGCATAAACTTGAATGTGTACAAGCATTATCTCTCAAAATGCCACAAAATTGTTAGTACAAGCATTATAATGATCTAAGATAATAATTGTTAGTTTAAATATTCTGCTAATACATGCAGTTGGTCAAGAGGAAGATGCCACAAAATTTCTGCTTTCAACCAAACAAGGAAGGCAAAACTCTAATAGAAACCTTCGAAGAAACATATAAAGCACTTGTCGAAGACGGTAGGGAATGGCTCACTAAAACCGCTGAGTCATGCTCTGTCGTAACAGCACTCATAGCAACCGTTGCATTTGGAGCTTCAACAACTGTGCCTGGTGGTTTGGCTGAGCGCAGTGGTAGACCAGTCCTCAAAGATGACATTTTATTTAACTTCTTTGCCATCTCATCACTAGTTGCTCTGTGCTTCTCAGTTACAATCTTGATCTTTTTCCTTACGATTCTCACCTTTCGCTTCCAAGATAAAGATTTTGCTAACTCATTGCCTAGGAAGCTTTTTCTAGGTTTAACATCCCTCTTCATATCTATAGCTGCGATACTGATAAACACTTAAATATGTAGGTTTAATAAGAGCTTAGTTCATCATATTGCATTAATAGTGTCATTAAATTCCTCAACTTAAGCATATTTGTAGCATTTGCATCTTTGGAATTAATTCCTCTTAATTTTGGTTTTGTTACAGGTTCGGTAAAATGGGCATAACTCTCTATTTATATATCAGAATGGTACAATTCTTAATGTTTTGGAAATCTGATTCAATTGTCTACAAGATTGCATTTCACAAGCATCATCAAATTCGGGCTCTTAGTGGACCAAAAGTGGGCTTGAAGTGAACCCATCTACAGTCTCGGACCAGTCTGACCAGGCCTCAGTATTTGGACTGTATCTCTCAAAATACGTATCCAAATTGTGCAAATCAATATGTTCTAGAAAGCTGAGAGAAATATCTACAACTTTCATGAAGACATATATTAAAATTCACAACATTTCGATGTGAAAATGGATGTTCAAAGTCGGTGCCTAATGATCCCAATTGTCAAAGATATTTACAACTAATATTTGTCAATTATGCCCTTGTAATTTGACAAGTTTGCCCCTGGATGTATCTATAAATAGAGGTGCCTTGTGACCCATTAGGATCATCTTGGCCTTGGCTGGAATATCTTGGCCTTTGCTGGGATCTTGTATTGTGTTTCTCTCTTGTGTTTTAATGTTATTAATGAATTTCCTTTTTCTTACATTTTGTGTTCTTTCTCTTATAATGTCTTGCTAATTTCTCTCTTGCTAAGGTGAAAGGGTGAAACCCTTGATATGAGAGTAAGGATTCTCTAACCCTTAATATGTGCTTAATAATCATAATCTTATGTTTTTATATGATTTATATTTATTTTCTTAATCAATCTTGACACCACTCGTAAAGTGGAGGTCTTGATCCATTGTCGACAATCCTTGGCACATCAAATGCTTGGATCCTTTCTAGATGATGTATGGTTTTTCCTTACCGACACGAATCTAATTAGGAACCTTGATTTGTTGTAGACATATGGAGATTGGCACATTGGATGCTTGAACCCATTTACAAGAAGTGGTATAAATATTGGTAACGAAGCAAATATAATTCATATAACTAAAACGGGTTGTTTATCCTTATTTGAAATATCAATGGCGGATCCTCTAACCTTAGCTTTCATTATTATTGTGTTGATTTCTCTTGTGTGATTCTCATTTATTGTTTACGAATTTCTTCTTACTTATATTTGTTGATACTATCTTGTCATATCTTCAAATCATTCATATCATATTTGCTTAGCTTATAATTTGTAGCGCTAAAATCCCCTTCCTCGTGGATCGACCCCGGTCTCACCGGGTTTATTACTTCGATACTCTCATACTTGGGAGGCAATCCTTTTTCGAATGTGTCAGATACTGATCTCATTTTGTTCAGGCCACACCTTTGTTCTTAAGGATAAATTGAGATTTGCAACGTATCCTTTATATCTAGCAGCATGCTTGCCAATAACTTGTTTTGCTCTTGAAGAAGTTCCCCTCTATTTGATCTTATAAGGGTTATCTGCACGAAGGTTCCAATAACAAGCTAGGATTTTCCTTGCTAGGTTGCTACGATTTATGCTCGATAAGCTTTCTTTTTGGACTGCAGTGAATAAGTTGGTATTGGAGTGAATAAAAATTTTCAGAGCATCTTCAAACATGAACTCTAATTCGCTTATGGATTCTACTCTATAGAGTTATTCAGTCAGATTATTGGATAGTGTTAAGTGAGTGTACCTTGGAGTTTGTTGTTTTTGGTTTTGGTTGTTTGTTGTTACAGGTGGTATTGTATATTTTAATATTATATCGAATGTCCAAACCTTTAATTATTTATTGATTTGAATAATAGAGTGTTTTTACCCCTTATTATATCGATGAATACAAGTGTGCAATTTCAGCAATAGATAAAGAATGCTAGCAAACACTTTCTTTCTACAAAGATTAAGATTACAAATCGTTGGCACAAAACAAAATACGTATAAATCATTTGGATCGGTGCCTGGTAAGCCGTAGCAAGGTTTGGTTTGTTTGGACCGCTTATATCACTATAAGTTTTAAAATGTTTCAAACTTGAATGATTTTTTTGTTTGGTTTAAAAAAATTCCACTTTTTTTTTAAAGTAATTTACCACGTAGTCGACACAAAGTGGAACTTTACAACTGAATAAAAATTAAAAATGTCTGAATGATTTTTGTGGTTCTATAAAAGTCCCTTAAATACACTTAATTAATATACATTAATAATAATAAATATCTGTTTTACAATTTAATTTTTTTTAAAAACAAAATTAGCCAAAATTAGTGACTATTTGTTCACTCGGTTATCGATGGCTTGTACCGGCACATTTCTGGTGACACCATTAGTACTAAGAGGAATTATTTTTCATAATCTATAAGACTACATAATTATTTTGGCAAATAATTTGGCATTCGGTTGCTAAAGGCTTAGTGACCGTTTGTTTATACCCTTAACACTTTTAGATTGATACATCCAAAAATAGGATAATTTCCCACGTATAGGAGTGTCAAAGTAATAAACTCGATAAGATCAGGGTTGATCCATGAGGAAATGGATTTAGCGGTATAAAACGAGAGAATAAGATATGAATAATGTAAATAAATAACAAGATAATGTTAACAAATATAAGTAAATATGGTAGGCGGTACTATCGACCATTCAAATATAAAACAAAAATAAAAGGTGGTAAGACCATCCATGGAAATAGGAGATAAAACCTACCATAGCAAATGAAAGAACAATTTCATAAGCAATAAATAAAAATAATTAAAATACAAAAGTAAGATAAATTAATACAATGACAGTGAAGGCTAAGGTTAGAGGATCCGTCCTTGATATATCAAACAAGGATAAACAACTCAATTATAACTCAATTGGAATCCACACATCAAGGAAGCTCCAATAGGAAGGTATGCCTTTTAAGCCCATTTTAGCAATATGAATTATATTTGTTTCGTTATCAATATTTATACCACTTCTTGTAAATGGGTTCAAGCATCCAATGTACCAATCATCATATGTCTACAACAAATCAAGGTTTCTAACTAGACTTGTTTCGGTAAGAAAGAACCATACGATATCTAGAAATGATCCAAGTATTTGATGTGCCAAGGATTGTTTACAATGAATCAAGACCTCCGCTTTATAAGTGGTGTCAAGATTGATCAGGGACATAAATATAAATCATATAAAATAATAACAAAAAATTATGATTATTAAGCACATATCAAAGGGTTAGAAAATCCTTATTCTCATATCAAAGGTTTCACCCTTTCACCTTAGCAAGAAATTATGCAAGAAAGAAAATAAATTGCAAAAGAAAAATGATTTATTAATAACATTAAGAGAACAAAACACAAGAGAGAAAACACAATAATAAGAGATCCCAGCCAAGGCCAAGATGCCTTCATGGGTCACAAGGCACCTTTATTTATAAATACATTCGGGGGCAAACTTGTCAAATTACAAGACTTTGACCACCGATTTTGGCACCGAATTATTTAGAATTTTAATTATTTGTCTTCATGAAATTATATATATTTCTCTCAACTTTATAGAACAACTTGATTCATACGATTTGGATACATATATCAAGAGATATGGCCAAAATATAGAGGCATGATCAGGCTGGGCCGAAACTACAAATGGGTTCATTTCAAACCCTTTTTTGGCCCACTAAGAGCTCGAATTTGATGATGCTTCTGAAATACGATCTTGTAGATAATTTAATCAACTTTCCAACAAATCAAGATTTGCACCATTCTGATCTATAAATAGAAAGTTATACCCATATTATCGAACCTACAACAAAAACTAAAATTAAGATAAAGCTAATTCAAAAGATGTAAAGACTACAAACATGCTTAAGTTGAGGTATTTAATGACACTATGAATGCAATATGATGAATTAAGCTCTTATTAAACATACATATTTAAGTGTTCATCATAGATCTAAATACTTTTTAAGACTTAATTTAGATCACTTAAAAGTATATTTGTTTTTCATTTTTCACACGTCTTAAGATAAGTGGTAAGTAAAAAGTTTGTCCTGTTTACCCTCACTAGTATAGAAGATACAACATATGATAATAATAATATAATATTTTTAATTAATTTAAATTTATTTAAAATTTATTAAAAAATTATCAGTGAAATTTGTGTACATATATTAAGCAAATTATTTTTATTTTTAAAATTAAATAATTAAATAATTAAAATTTTTAAAAAGTTGGAAAATGCCAACTCTAGCCACCGTTGCAGGTGGCGACCTCACAAACCACCATCACTGTTGCACACCTCTTTAATTCATCAGTCTCTTTCGCCACGTAATTTTGTCCGTCGCCTATTTGATTGATTTGCCAATCTCAATCTCACTCTTGCCAATCAATTTCAGGAAGAACTCCAACATGAGATGCAGGGATCAACAAAGCAGGAATGTGAGAAGACTTTATTACTACCTAAGGTGTTGCTGGACGCACGCCGACAAAGGTCGTTGGTGACCAGTTGAATTGTTAAGAGGAGAGGTAAGCATGACGGCTAGGTTAAAGGTTGAATAAGATAAATACTTTTAATTACAAGGGTATTTTTGGCACTTAATAACATCTTGCAAATGTATTAAGTGATATTTTTTCACTTTTTAGATTCAGACAATTGCATGTGAAAAAAAAGTTATTAGTTTTGAAAATAAACAGAAAAAGTAATGTCGATCACTTAAGTCTAAATGGTATCAGATCTCAATGTTGGAAAGCAATGAAAAGATTTTACAGTCTAGTAGATCACCAAAGTCTTATCACTTTAGTTCAACAGTGCCATTGAACGCGTGACATCACTGGTCATTGATAGTGAAGGAGGTGGCTGACTCTAGTGAATATTCCAAATTTTTTATTTTTGATTTTTATTTTAAACTAATGAAGTAAGAAAATGGATATTTTGACATAAATTTTTGACACAAATTTCTAGTCATTAATTCAATTATTGAGATGAATGACGAGTTGGTAGTATTTACCGTAACTTTTTGACTTTAAATCTTAATTATTAGATTTTGTAAGATCAAGGACTAGAAAATTGTATTAATAAATTTTGTCAAAATCTTTTATCAAAATATCCATTCTCATGAAGTAAATGTAATAAAATTTTATTCAATATGAATATGTATTTGAATTTCAAAAATTTTAATTTTTTTTAAAATTAAATGGATTCTAATGTTTTTTATATATAGTTTCCATAATCCTAATATCAAGGACATTGTTATTATTTTTTACGCAGTTTTTTATGATATTTGATCAAAGAACATTTGATGCTGGGTGTTAAATTTCACTTACATAATTTTAAAAAAATTAAAAGAATCAGTTATAGGATATATACTAAATTAAATCTTAACCACTCCAAGTTAGTTGATGCAATAGTCCAAAAATTGTGTAAGAAATTGTGGAGAAAAAAAGTGCAACAGATGTTCTATAGGTCTTATTATAATTTTTGGGTAGGATTCTTAGGTCATTAATTACTTTTGTCCAACCTCATTCCCACTTCGTAAGCCTCTTCTTCACTAGATTTCCTCAAGGCATTTACTTGAGAATTATGAGTCTCTCTCTCATTGTCATCCTCATTTGCTTTTTCAAAGCACAAAAGAAGCAGTTTTGAAATCTTCAATTTGAAGAAAATTTGCTGGAATGGGAGAAGAAATTGAAAGACTAACGAACAGAAAATAGTTTTAGAAAGAAATTATAAATCGCTTAATCATGTTTACGTTATATTACTTGCTAAGTTAAGAATCTCTTCTGTTCAATGATCAAAAAGGGGTAAGAAATTATGGGCAAAACTAATGAGGAGAAGCAGTAATATATCAGATCTTTCAATATACATCAACAAGTTTGAATGCCACTGTAGTTTGCTTTTATCGATAATTCAAGAGACAAAAAATAAGATATATTAAATATTTTACATTTTAAAAGGACCAAAAATGAAAATACTTTTTGTTTTTATCATGGCATGGATGTATTACCAAAAACTGAAGAGAGAGGTGAAAGAAATGGGGCTGGGCGTTGTTGAAGTTATTTAATAGAAAAGTAAAGAAGACAAGAGAGTGAGAGAAGAAGAGATAAGAATAAAAGAAGCTACTCCCAATTTCAGTATCTGGCATTCTTTGCAAGAAGAGGGCTCTACTTGTGGGGTATGTAGTACAAAATAGCTCCAACGTGACGTCATAGGCTATGACATGCTAAGTGTAGGAGTAAATTGCTTGAGATGTATACCAGTATATGGATGTATCAGAAAAAAGTTTCTATAGAGTACTAAACGGTCATAATAAAATTCCAAGAAAGTCCCATAGAAACGGTACTTCCGTAGACAAGGCAAATTTAACATAATCCTACCTAGTCCTTCACTACATCGTTCTTGATATATCTCTGCTTTTTGTCCAGCGATTTTTCCACACACAGTTTCATTACAGTCTTCATCTATGGCTTCTTCATCTTCTTAGTCTTCTATAATCCTTCAATCCAAATATGATGTTTTCCTTAGTTTCGAAGGGGAGCATACTCGTCATAACTTTATTAGCCATCTCTACTCCGATTTGTGTCAAGAAAAAATTGCAGCCTTTATTGATGACAATGGACTCATGACAGGGGATGAAATTTCACCTCTACTTTTGAAAGCAACTGAAGAATCCAAGATATATGTGATCATTTTTTCAAAGAATTATGCATCTTCCAGGTGGTGCTTGGATGAACTTGCAAAAATTATTGAATGCAAGAAAATTTTTGGTGTCAACGTGTGACACACTTGTATGTGCCATGCACATGATGATTTTGGACCAAATTGTGATAAAACTAGAATGTTATATTGTTTCTTATTTTACTATTTCTAGAAGTATATTTTAGAAAGTATTTGATTCATAATAAATATCTCCTTAGATTAGAAAATTATTTAATGTATCCTAGTTAAAATAGGAGAATATTTATTTGTGTCCTAATTCTTTTTGGAGTTACTTATATTACTTCCTATTATATTTGTCTTTATCCTAATATGAGTTTGATAAGGATATTTACAAGATTTTAAGGAGATTTCGATCTGGCATCCCAAGGTATATATACTGTTATGTTTACATAACATATGGATGTTGGTTGGGAGAGCCTATGTCATAGCATTCCAAGAATTAAGAGGAGAGCTTCAATGCAAATTTGAATGCTTCATTGATTTATTTTTTATGAATGTTTTATTCATATATGAAAGGTTGTAATCGTGTATGAATTTTTTATTAGATCTATCTGAGTTAGTATACACTTGAGAGAACTTGTGAGTAAAGTGTTTATGTAATTCAGTGTCAGACATCGTGGTTATGTTTAACTTAACAGTGTGTTGTTACGTTATCAGCGACAGAGAGTGGGTAATATCACTAGAGTTTAAGATCTTTGCGAGATTTTATTTTACAAAGATTAGGTCAGTGTGTGAGAGTGAGTCAACACTGTAAACGATCCTAAAGATTGTACAAACAAGAACTTAGTGAATTGCAGCTTTAAAGCTGTCCGTGGACCGAACCACGTAAAATCTTCTTGTGTCAATTTACTTTACAGTTAACTATTATATTGCTCATAATTGCATACTTCCATAACTAACAAAAATGAATAGGCAATTGATTATACCAGTTTTCTACCTTGTAAAGCCATATGAAATACAGTATCAGATCGGAAGTTTCAAGGATGCTTTTATAAAGCATGATCAATGCTTTAAAGAGATGCCAGAAAGAGTGAAAAGGTGAAGAATTGCTTTGAGTGAAGCAGCTGATCTATCTGATTAAATAGACCATTTTCTCAATTTAATCTTTTATATGTTATTGATCATATAAGCATTTTTGGTATATGCCTTACACTGGCTACCTAAATACATATATACAATGATTTTATTAATTCCAATAGCTTGAATGTTGGTCGGCTCTAATTAGATTATAGTTTGCTTCTGTTCTGATTTTTAATGTTAATAACTTGCTCCCTTGCTTCACATTTGCAATGTCTGAATCCAAACTTGTTCGTGAAATTGTTAGAGATATTTTGAATTAGTTGAATAACATATGACCCTTAGCTGATAATTGTAAAGGACTAATCGAAATAGATTCACATTAAGCAAATTAAATCAATGTTTTTAGAGTCCCAAGTTGTAGGAATTTGGGGTATGGGTGGCACAAATAAAACAATTGTTGCCAAAGCTTTACTCAAACGAATTTCTAGACAATTTGAAGCTTGCTGCTTCATTAAAAATGTTAGAGAAGATTTAGAAAAGTATCATAGGTTACTTCAATTACAACAGGAAATTATTTTTGAAATGCTGGGGGAAGGAAATCATGTCATTAATGCTCCCACTATTATTCCTCAATCAATTAAGGATAGGCTTCAAAGAAAGAAAGTTTTAATTGTTCTTGATAATGTGAATAATTCTAGATGAACTTTTAATCAGGGAGCTTGAACCATTGGGGCCAACACTAAATTATCACTACTACTAGGGATAAACAAGTGATTTCTAGTTCTTGTGGAGTACTGAATAACATATCTGAGATCAAAGGATTCAACTATGATGAAGCTTTTTTTTTTTGGCAATTGTGCCTTTAAACAATAGCTTACCCTTATACATCTTTTGCAACTCTCACACATGATACTAAAATATGCTAATGGGAATCCATTAGCCCTTGAAGTGCTTGGTTATTCCTTTTTTTGGTAAAAACAAAGAAGAGTAGGAAAGTGACATACATTACTTAGAGACAATTGCTAACCCTGAAACTGATTTATGTGTTAAAAATCAGTTTTGATCGATTAAATGAGATAGAAAAGAGTATATTTCTTGACATTGCTTGTTTCTTTAAAGGAAGGAATAAAGATCATGTTGTGAATATACTAGAGAGTTGTGTTATAAAGTTATACAATATTGCTTGTGTGTTCATATTGATAAATCACTTATAAAAATTTCAAACAACGAGCTGCAAATGGATGACTTATTGCAAAAGATGGGTCAAAAAATTGTTCATTAAGAATCCAAGACGAAGCCAGGCAAACGTAGCAGATTGTGGCACCATGAGGATATATTGCATGTACTACAAGATAACAAGGTAAGAGCATATAGTTAAATTGATTTTTCATCATTATACTGAATATCAAATACACAATCAACCATACAATTTCATTTTACTTACTATAATTTTTTTTTATGCTTTTGTGCCTTTTATGTTGACTTGTTTCTTTTCTTTCACTTCCAAGGGCACCAAACTAGTTGAAGGCATATCTTTAGATATGTATAGATCTAAAGAAATGCAATTAAGTCCTCAAATTTGTGAAAATGGTCAATCTAAGATTTCTTAAATTCTATTGGTGTGGTTTGAGAGACAATGCGAATATCTTTAAAGTCCATCTTCCCTGGGCTTTAGAATACCTTCCTAATGAGTTAAGATTCTCTATTGGGATGGATGTCCTTTAGAAACACTACCATCAAACTTTAATCCAATAAAGCTTGTTAAACTTGAAATGCCTTAGCAAAATCAAGCGACTCTGGAAAGAAACAAAGGTATAATTTATTATTTAAACTTGTTTTTTTCAAGGAATATAAATTGTGTAGTTCATTGTCACTGATTTTGGATAATTTTCCTTTCTTTACAACATGCCTCAAATTTAAAATCGATTAATCTTTGTCATTATGAGCACTTGCTTGACTTTCCAAACATCTCAAGTGCCACAAAACTCAAAGATATAAAGCTTAGTGGTCGGCAAAAGGTTGTTTCACATTCCTGCATATATCCAATGTTTCACCAACCTCCCTTTCTTATATCTAAGAGATTGTGAATGCCTTAGGAGTTTTTTAGGGAGCATTTATTTCACATCTTATATCACGATTGATGTCTCCAAGTTTATTAATCTCACCAAGTTCCACAAATTCTAGGGAATGTTAAAAGATTATATTTAATAGGGACCATAATTGAAGATGTTTCCTACATCAGTTGCAAGTCTAACTGAGTTGGTTGAATTAGATCTAAGTTCTCAAAAGTATCTTACCTAGCATTTGTCAATTGTAATCTCTTTCTAGACTTAACCTCTCAGGTTGTTCGAATCTTGAGACCCTTCTAGAAATTATGGAGAAATGAAGCACTTAAAATGTCTTGATTTAAGTAGAACAGTCATTAAAGAGCTACCATCTTCCATTGGGAATCTAACTGGGCTTGAAGAATTGATGTTAGAGGAGTGTGAAATCTTGTGGCCATACCAAGCAGTAGCTGTAATTTATTATGTTTGAAACATCTCAATCCAAGAAAAACTACCATAAGGAAACTACCCTTGTCCCTTGCATGTTGTAAGGCACTTTATTCTTTAAATTTAGGATTTTGTGGTCTAACAAAAGTTTCGGACGTTATCAACTATTTATCTTTATTAAGGGAATTAGACCTAAGTGGAAACAAATTTGACAGTCTTCCTACAAGTATCAAGCAACTCTCTAAGTTATGAGATCTATACTTGACTGCGGCAAACATCAATCAGTACTAGAGCTTCCATTAAGCATATTAAATTTATCTATGGTGAATTTCTGTCAACTCAAATCATTACCAGAGATTCCATCAAATTTGGAACAATTAAATACTTTATGAAACAAAGTATTGTCATTTGCTTATCATATATTCCACATTTGCAAATTGCCCGAATTGGGATGAAAACATTTCAAGGCAAAGAATTGAACATATGGCAACTGCATACTATTTTATTATGAAAAGGTTAGTCTCTCTTTCTCTCTTCTTCTCTCCCTCTCTTGCTCTCACTCTCTCTCTTTCATCTCACATCTAGTACCATCAATTTCATATTATAGCATCCTGCAATAAAACCTGAGTTTAGCTCTGTTTTACCTGTATGAAGGGTGAAGGCATTTTTGCCTTGCACACAATCCCACATCGATGGGAAATCAAAAAGAAAGTGGGGAGGCTTGGCTATATAATAGAGCCCCCTCTTCCCTCCCAAGCTTATATATTAAGCTTCTCTCTTCTTTCTCTCTTGTTATCTCCTCTATTCTAATTGTGAGAGAGATTGTCATATCTTTTTCATAGTAAAAATATTTTCAATCTTGTCCCGTGAAGGTTTCCCTTAAATTGAGGGTTTTACCACGTTAAATTTTTGTGCCTTTATTTTTTTCTTTATTGCCCTTATTTTATTTACTGTAGAAGGCAGTGCCATCCAAATTGTTATTTCTAACATAACAATTTGTTTCTTGTCTTTTATTTGAGCTGCAGTGGGAGTGCTCAATCTCCTAACAGTGGTAAATATTTTTGATCTTGTCACGTTGAGGTTTTCCTCAATTGTCTTTATTTTTTCTTTATTGCCTTTATTTTATTTACTGTGGAAGGCAGTACCACCCAAATTGTTATTTCTAACATAACAATTTATTTTATGTCTTTTATTTGAGTTGTGGTGGGAGTGCTCAATCTCCTAACAGTGGTATCAGAGCCAGGTTGCCAACGCAGAACCAAGGATTAGGGCAGTTAGTGGTTACTTGTATGGTTATATACATTTCTAGGAAAGCTTTGTTAAAAAAAAGATAAGAGTCTAAGGAAACTGGTTTTAAGTTGGACCACTTGTGACCCCTATAGTCTTTTTTTTTGGAAAAATTACTATTCACATAAAAAGAAAAAAGATAGTACAATATACGAGGGGCATACCCCAAGAAGAGTATTTAGTACTCACAAGTCCAAAAGGAAATAACAAAGCCCAAAAGCTTCAAACGAATAAACAGAATATAAAGCCAAAGGCCCCAGACAAAATGATTGCGCATATGCCCAAAACCAACTACAACATAGCTAAGATCACCCAAACAATAAAAACAAAAGGGCGCATTAGCCCAATCTAGCAAAATAAAGTCCAAGAAAACAAACTAATGATGAAGACCCCATATGGCACGAAATTGAGGAGTGATCACATACTTGGAGTCCAAGGTTAGAAGCTGAGAGCGAACCAAGGTAAAAATCTCATCAATCACTTGACGACAAGTCCGATGACGCTGCTGATACACACGATCATTCCTCTCATACCATAGAAAATAAACTGTGACAGAAAAGACCAAACGTGCGAGGATATGCTCAAAATTCTTTCTACCCTGAAGATGAAGAGAAGCCCAATGAAGTAGAGTGAGCCAATCAGAAGATGACCAAACAATGAGAGTCTTAGCTGTAATCTCCTCCCATATAGAAGATGAGAAAGGACATCTAAAGAAAAGATGCTCATGAGTCTCATTTTCTGAGGCACAGAAAACATAGCCCGAAGAGGATAACATGTCATGACGCTGTAATCAATCTATAGTACGAAGATGACCCAAGGAGGCAAGCTAAAGAATAAAAAAGTGTCTTGGAACATGGCCAGGGAACCAAAGAAGATGATGAAATGAATTCACAGCTCGTCTACTCCGTAAAAACTCCCATGCTGAGGCAATGGAGAAAACTCCAGAGGTGTGGCCCTTCCAAACAATACGATCAGGAGTCCCCATCATAGGCCAGAAGCTGATAGAGTCCCAAATTCATCCAAGGGCCGATCCACCATCAGGAAAAGTCCAATCCCCATCCTGAATAATAGCAGAGACCTTGGCATCTGAGGGAAGACCTGTAAATGAAAGATTCCCGAAAGAAAACAAATCACAAAGACGCCCCTGTGGCAACCAGTAATCCTGCCAAAGTGAGGTGTCACGACCATCTCCAATACAAGAGACAAATTTACCCCTATAGTCTCTAGTGTATATTAAATTATACCGGCACTTACTACTCTTCCTAATTACTGTTTAACAATGGTGTACATATACGGATATTATTTCTGTTCACATATACAATATTATTATGGTATTGTTCACTGCAAGCCAAATGGCAGCCAAATTTAAGATAGAGAAGTTCGACGGAAACAAGTTGGGCTATGGAAGATAAAATAAAGGCAATCTTGAGAAAAGAAAATTGCCTTGAAGCAATTGATGGAAGATCGAAAAGTATACAAGATGAAAAGAAATTGGAAAAGATAGATGGTAATGCGATGGTAAGTCTACATCTAGTAGTTACAGATAAAGTGCTATCAAGTATTCAAAAAATTGAACTCTGCAAAGGAGATTGGGGATACGTTAACAAGCATGTATAAAGACAAATCTCAACACAACAAAAATTTTTTGGAAAGGAAGTTGTACACTCTTCGTATGTCAGAAACCACTCCGATGACTGCACATATCAACACTTTAAAAACGTTATTCTCTCAGCTCTTAACGATGGAGCATAACATAGAAGTGAAGGAACATGTTGAGCTTTTACTTTAGAGTCCACCTGAGTCATATGATAATCTCATCCTTAACCTAGCAAATGATTCAAAGAAGTCATCTCTAGTCTTTAATGATAGTGCGGCTGCTGTCTTAGAAAAAGAAAGCAAACATAAAAAAAGTAAGACAAAATAATGACTTCTCAATAAGCAGAGACCTTATCCACCAGCAAAGGGAGATCAAGAGAACATGGTTTTAGTGAGAGTCACAATCAGAACAGGGAAAAGTCCAAAGAAATGAAGCTTGTTAAATGCTACCATTATGGTAAGCAAGGGCACGTAAAAGAGGAGTGTTAGCATCTTAAGAAGAATGGAGAGGGAAACAGTAAAGGAAAAGAACCTGAGTCATCAAGATCTCAAGGTTGCCTAGGAAGTACTTTAGGGGATGGCGAAATCTTGTGCAGCGAGGCAACAACAATTGCGAAGGGCAAAAAAAGGTTTGTTGATATCTGGCTAATTGATTCAGCAGCAACATGGCATATGACTTTTGAGAGAGAATGGTTCTATTAATATAAGCCTACCTCAGAAGGGTCTATGTACATGGGTGATGATCCTGCCTTAAAGATTGCTAGTATTGGAATTGTCAAAGTAAAAATGTTTGATGGTACGATTCGCACTATTGGCTTAAAGAAAAATTTGCTATCAATGGGATAGTTGGATGACCTCGGATGTGAGTTCCATACGAAAAATGGAACCTTGAAGTTTGTCAAAAGTGCGCTTGTGGTGATGAAGGCAGAAAAGATTGCTGCTAACCTATATATGCTCCATGGAGAAATTGTTCATGAGGCAGAAACAGCTATTGCTAGTTCTGGAGAAGAATTGTCTATGATATGGCGTCAAAGACTTGGCCACATGTCCGAAAAGGGTTTAAAGATTCTCTATGATCGAAAATTACTTCCTAAAATTAACACTATAAGTTTACCATTTTGTAAGCATTGTGTTATTAGCAAGCAGAGTAGACTAAAATTTAGTATATCTATTGCTATGAGTAAAAATATTCTAGACTTGATTCACTCTGATGTTTGGGAATCACGAGTTACATCCTTTGGAGGAGAAAACTATTTTGTATTGTTTGTGGATGATTATTCTAAGAGATGTTAGGTGTATATCATGAAGAACAAGTCAGATGTATTTCTTGTATTTAAAGCATTCAAAGCACAGGTGGAACTTCAATCCGGTAAAAGGATCAAGTGTATAAGGACAAATAATGGCAAAGAATTCTACAACAAGGAATTTGATGTATTTTGCAGTCAAGAAGGTGTAAAATGGCAAAAGATAGTTGCTTATACACTATAACAAAATAGAGTGGTAAAGCAGATAAATAGAATTCTCGCAGAAAGAATGAAAGCGTTACTAAAGACTGCGAGTCTACATAAGACATTTTGGGCAGAAGCAACCACTACAGCCTGTTACTTGATAAATAGGTCTCCATCAACAGCAATTGAGATGAAGACATCTATGGAGATGTAGACTAGTAAGCTAACTAATTATTCCTCCCCTCATATTTTCGAATGTCCTACTAATGTGATGTATCATGACTAAGAAAGAATGAAGATGGATCCAAAATTCAGGAAATGTATCTTCTTCGGGTATACTGATAGAGTAAAAGGGTATCGCCTATAGATCATACTGTCTGCAAAGTTGTCATCAGCAAGGATGTTGTCTTTGTAGAAGACATATTTAAATGTGAAAAAAGTGGTAGTACGAAGAAAAATATTGAGAAAGTATTAGTACAGGAAGAAATAGTTTCTTTTGAAGCAATACCAGAACATGATGATCAAGAATCAGTCGAATCAGAAGCACCTAAAGTCAGTCGATCAACTCGAGAAAGAAGGGAACCTTCTTGGCATTTAGAGTATGTGATGGCAAGCAATGTTGCATACTGTCTTTTAACAGAAGATGGAGAGCCTTCAACCTTTCAGGAGGCTATAAATAGCTTTGATGCATCTCTATAGATGACAAGAATGCATGAAAAGATGGAAGCTTTAGACAAAAATAAGACATAGGAATTTGTGTCACTACCACATGGAATAAAAACCATAGGAAACAAATGGGTATACAAGATCAAAACATGATGGCAATGATCAAGTAGAGCGGTATCGTACTAGATGGTGGTCAAAGGATATACTCCGAAATGAGTTGATTTCAATGAAATATTCTCTCATGTGGTACGACTTCCAATAATTCGGGCAGTTTTGGCTATGTGTGTTACATTTGACTTACACTTAGAGCAGTTAGATGTAAAAAACTGTATTTGCTCATTGAGAACTTGAAGAAGAAATTTATATGCTCCAATTTGAAGGTTTTATTAAAGAAGAAAAAAGAGTAATTGGCTTGCAGATTGACCAAATCTCTGTATGGTTTAAAACATGCGCCAAGGTGTTGGTAGAAGAGATTTGATTCATTCATCATCAACTTTGGGTACAACAAACTCAGTTAAGATCATTGTACATATTACAAGAGGTTTGAGGAAAACTTTATCATTTTGCTATTGTACATGGACGATATGTTGGTAGCAAGCACTAACAAAGATCAGGTCCAAGAATTAAAGACACAGTTAGCTAGGGGTTTTGAAATGAAAGATTTAGGATTGACAATAAGATTCTAAGGATGAGAATTTACCGAGACAGACAAAACAGAAAGATTTGACTATCTCAAAAGACCTACTTAAAGAAAATCTTGCGTCGCTTGAATATGCAAAATTGTAGGCCAATTTCCACCCCACTTCCTATTTATCATAAATTATCCTCAAGTATGAGTCCTAGCAATGAAGCGAAGAGGATGGAAATGTCTCGAGTACCATATGCATCGGCAATGGGGCGCCTAATATATGCCATAATTTGTACAATACTAGACATTGCACAAGTAGTGGGAGCAGTCAATAGATTCATGGCTAATCCGGGGAGAGAGCATTGGAATTCTGTCAAGAGGATCCTTAAATACATTAAAGGGATCTTTGATGCTACACTTTGCTATGGAGGATTAGAGTTCATTGTCAAGGGCTATGTTGATTCAGATTTTATAGGAGATCTTGACAAAAGGGATTCCACTACAGGCTATGTGTTTATACTTACAGGAGGTCCTGTGAACTGGGTATCAAAACTACAAATTGTTTTGGCTCTATTTACAATAGAAGCATAGTATATGGCAGCTACACATGCTTGCAAGAAAGCTATTTGATCAAAAGGTTATTGGAGCAACTCGGGCACAAACAAGAAAAGATTTCTTTATTTTGTGACAATCAGAGTGTCTTACATATTGCAAGAATCCAACCTTTCATTCATGGACGAAGCGCATAAGAGTTCAATGTTATTATGTACGAGAAGTAGTGGAAAACAAAATAGTGGATATGCAAAAAATCCACACAAAGGACAACATAGTAGATGTCTTAACGAAACCAATAAATACTCACAAGTTCATCTGGTGTAGAACGTATGGTAGCCTGTTAGATACATGAGCAGCATGTGTAGAGATAAGGCTAAAAGAAAGAAATGCCTTCAAGTAGGAGAATGTGAAGTGTGAAGTTATTTTTACCTTGAACACAATCCTAAATCGGTGAGAATTTGAAAAGAAAGTAGGAGGTTTGGCTATATAATAAAGTCCCATTTTTCCTCTTATTCTTATCCCAAACTTATGTAGTAAGCTTCTCTCTTCTTTTTCTCTTGTTAGCTCCTCAATTTTAATTGTGAGAAAGTAATATTTTTTTTATAGTAAAATATTTTCAGTCTTGTCCTATAGAGGTTTCCTTCAAATTAAGGGTTCGTGCTACCCAAATTATTATTTCTAATATAAAAATTTATTTCTCGTTTTTTATTTATGCTGCGATGGGAGTGCTCAATCTCCTAACAACCTAGAAGTGAAATTCCTAAATGGTTTAGCCATCGAAGCACAGAGTCTAAGATAGCTATTGAACTACCTCAGTATTGTTGTAACAAAAGGCTCATCGGTTTTGCTCTTTCTATTGTTCTTACATTCGAGAAGCGTATTGAGGGACGCTCTATTCGTGTTTACTGTGATCACTCATGTGCTTTTCGTAAGGTTGATTGGGGTTATGTTCCCAACTTTGATGATCATTCATTTGGGTCAGATCACATAGGAATAAGTTTTATGCCTTTGACGGATTTGGGGTTCCTTCATGGTGATCACAGGATAATCACGTTTAAGTTCAAAATGATAGAAAACAAATTCGATATTGGACAAATAGAACCCCCGAGGTTTTGCAAGATGAAATGTTGTGGTGTCTGTTCATTATATGAAGAGCTCAACATGGCCCCATTACAAGAAAATTTAATCGATGAACATTTTGCGCAGACAATGGTTAGTAATTTAGTAGACTGCCCGAAACAAAATTTCCACGATTCTAATTCCAGTGCAAGTGGAGTTTAGGGATCTTGTGAGGAGGAAGTGGAGACAGAATCCTTAAAGAAATTGCAGAAATCGGATCAACTCAATTTAATTTACAACCCTTTGATGCCGGTGCCTTATTGCTCTTCTATTTTGGACTTTGGCTGTAAGTTCTTACGGTTTCTCTGTTGATTTATATGTTAACTTTCATTTTTGTAATTAATATTGCATCATATAATAATTTTAATAATTTACATCTTTAGTTATCATTCTTTCCTGTGATAGCTTTATTAGGCAGTTGTTAATTTGCATGTGATTTAGTTTAATTTAGCTTCTTTAGTTTAGTCAGCTGATAAATAAAATAGAAGTGGTTCATGCAGGTGGTCTCAGGGGCATTCTAGTTAGTAATTCGTCAACCCTGAACCCACAAACCACTCAATATAAAAGAAATCAGAAATAAATAATTGAGTTCATTTCTTTGGAAGGTATGACGATTTATGTTTTCATTTGGTCATGTAAGGTGGGAAGCATTTGTAGTTGGACGTAAGCACTCACAAGCAAGATCGAATCATCTTTGTGTTATGCACAAGCGGAAGCGGTAACCAACAGAACAACCAAATGCACAACACAAACTATGCTAGATAATTGAATATAATAGCAACTAAAGAGGCAACTAATCAACCACAATGCAGAAATAGAAAGAACACCAAGATTTAACGAGGTTCGGTATAAATATCTACGTCCTCGGGCGCCGCTGAAGAAACTTTCCACTATCTTCAAAGAGAATACAAACTTTTTGGGCCACAATACAAATACCACAACTATTGGGCCAAACTGCAATTACCCAAATAGTTGGGCCAAACTGTAATTACCCAAACAATTGGCAATACTACAAATACCCAAAACAAAGAAGGGAAAAAGTAAATATTACAAACTTTAAGGTCCTTACTGAAAGGCCCTTAAACTATGAGGTCTTATTAGTGAGACCTTACAAATATAGGGGGTGGAATGATATTTCAAATGGGACGCTTATTCATTTCCCAAAAGGCTTCTTTTATAAGCCTACAAAAGTCCCAAGCTTTGCTATTTAAGCAATGTGGGATCTTTCATTTTGTGCATATGAGCCACAAAGCTCAACCAATCTCCACCTTGGCGAATATGCCGACCCATCACAAATTTATTCATTTTTCCCATATTCTCTATCACAGCAGCAACGCCTCCAAATGCGCCCAATGGCGCGGTCAAACTCGTACAATATTGATCAAGTCCAAACAATGACTGAACTTGATCGCTGTCACAACCTTAGTCAACATATCTGCGGGATTCTCGGTAGTCTCAATCTTCTGAAGTAAGATTCTTCCTTCATCAATGATCTCCCGCACAAAATGATACCGAACATCAATATGCTTCGTACGAACATGGAACACTGGATTCTTCGCTAAGTGGATAGCACTCTGACTGTTAGAATAAAGAGTGATCTTCTTCTACCCAATTCCCAATTCATCCAGCAATCCCTGTAACCAAATAGCTTCCTTCACAGCCTCTGTCATAGCCATATACTCTGCCTCTGTAGTAGACAAAGCCACTGTAGACTGTAAAGTAGACTTCCAACTCACTGGTGCTCTTGCAAGAGTAAACACATAACCGGTTGTCGACCGACGTTTATCCAAATCACCAGCATAATCTGAATCAACATAACCAATAGCATACTGACCACATGTATCATCTCTCTCAAAGACTAAGCCAACATCCACGGTTTTCAACAAATACCGTAGAATCCATTTCACTGCTTGCCAATGTCCTTTACCAAGATCATGCATATACCTGCTCACAACTCCAACTGCATGTGAAATGTCGGGTCTCGTACACACCATAGCATACATCAGGCTACCAACTGCATTAGCATACGGAACTCGAGACATATACTCTCGTTCCTCATCTGTACTAGGAGATAAAGATGTACTGAGTTTCATATGAGGAGCAAGTGGGGTACTTACAGGTTTTGACTGCTCTGTAATGCCAAACCGTTGTAATACCTTCTGCAGATACTGCTTCTGAGTCAAACAAATCTTGATTCTCCCTTTATCTCTGCTAATCTCCATGCCAAGAATCTTCTTAGCTTCACCCAAATCTTTCATCTCAAACTCTCGATTCAACTGAGTCTTCAACTTTGCAATTTCTTCGACATCCGTCGAAGCTATCAACATGTCATCAACATACAAGAGTAGATAAATGAAAGAACCATCATGTAGCCTCCGAAAATACGCACAGTTATCAAATTTGCTTCTTGTGTACCTCTAACCCATCATAAACCGATCAAATCGCTTATACCACTGTCTGGGAGATTGCTTCAAACCATAAAGCGATCTTTTCAGTTTGCATACTAAATTTTCCTTACCAGCAACTTTGAATCCCTCTGGCTGAGTCATATAGATTTCCTCTTCCAAGTCACCATGTAAAAATGCAGTTTTTACATCAAGTTGAACTAGTTCCATATTCATCTGAGCTACCAAGGCCAACAAAATTCTAATGGAAGAATGTTTCACAACTGGAGAAAATACCTCATTGTAGTCAATTCCTTCCCTCTGAGCGTAGCCTTTAGCTACCAATCTTGCCTTGTAGCGGACGTCATTCTTGTTAGGAAATCCATCTTTCTTTGCATATACCCATTTGCACCCAATTACCTTTTTACCCTTTGGTAGTTGAGCTAGCTCCCAAGTTTCATTCTTCTGAAGAGACTGCATCTCTTTGCTCATAGCTGTCTTCCACTAATCAACTTCAGAACATCTGACTGTCTCTCTATAAGTGGAAGGAACATCAGCATCTACTATTGGAAGTGCATAAGCCACCATATCAGCAAATCGAGCAGGTCTGCGAATTTCACGTCTTGGCCTATCAACTGCAATAGATTCTTGTTGCTGTTGAGGTTCCTGAGTAGAACCCTCTCCATCATCTCTCAAATCCTCCTCTATCATAGGAGTACCATCATCTGTCTCAACAGATCTAACTGGGTTCAATGTCGTCGTTTCAAACTCCACCTGCTGCTGAGTATGCTCCACCTGCTATGGAGTACCATTCACCTTTGTCTGGTTTTCTGATTTTTTCAACATTGAAGACTCATCAAATGTCACATCTCTACTGGATATAATCTTCCTCGAACTAGGACACCAAAGACGATATCCTTTTACTCCAGAAGCAAATCCCAAGAAAATCGCTTTCTTGGCTCTAGGATCCAACTTAGATTCTTTCACATGATAATATGCAGGAGAACCAAAAACATGTAAAGAATCATAATCAGAAACAGGTTGTCCAGACCATACCTCTAATGGAGTTCTATCACCAATAGCAGCTGATGGTAGATGATTAATGAGATGACACGCATAAGTCACAGCCTCAGCCCAAAATTCTTTGCCTAACCCAGCATTAGACAACATACACCGAACTTTCTCCAGCAATGTCTGGTTCATGCGTTCTGCCACCCCATTCTGCTGCGGTGTACCTCTAACAGTAAAATGACGTACAATACCCTCATCTTGACACAATTTCAAAAACTGATCACTGCAATACTCACCACCATTATCTGTTCTGAGATGCTTGATCTTCTTGCCAGTCTGTGTCTCAATCATCTTTTTTCCATTTAAGGAAAACACGGAGTACATCATCTTTCGATTTCAAACAGTACACCCAAGTTCTTCTGGAAAAGTCATCAACAAAAGTAACAAAGTAGTGCCTACCTCCCATAGATGCGGTTTTTGTAGGTCCCCACACATCTGAGTGAACGTAATCAAGAATACCCTTGGTGTTATGAATAGCGGTGCCAAATTTCACTCTCTTCTGCTTTCCCAGAACACAATGCTCACAAAAATCCAGCTTGCAGGTCTTTGCACCTTTCAATAAGCCTCGTTTTACCAAACTGAATAAGGCTTTCTCACCTGCATGTCCGAAACGCATATGCCACAGTCTCGTAATCTCTGAATCTGCATCATTATCAGAAACCGTAGCCGCTGATCCAGTAACTATACTACCATTATAGTAATACAAGTTGTTCCTCCTAGTGCCTTTCAATACCACAAGAGCGCCTAAAGTGACCCTCAGAATACCATCTCGAATAGATATACCATAGCCTTTAGATTCTAAGGCTCCCAAAGAGATAAGATTCTTCTTCAACTTCGGTACATACCGAACATCTGTCAGAACTCTAGTCAGTCCATCATGATTCCTCAAACGGATCGAACCTATCCCAGCAGTATGACAAATATCATCATTGCCCATATACACAACTCCACAATCAAGCTCTTCAAACTGAAAGAACCAATCCGATGTGGACACATATGATAAGTACAACCCGAATCCATAATCCACTCATCAGAAACAGAAGTGGATAGGATGACCAACTAGACATATATCTGAATCACTATCATCCTCACGCTCAACAACACATGCATCAGAAACAGCCTTGCCCTTATCTTTCTTTTTCAACTTAGGACAATCTTTCTTCCAATGCCCTTTCTCACGACAAAAGGCACACTCATCTTTTCCTAATCTACCCCTCGACCAAGATTTTCTCCTTTTTCCTGGTTTCCTACTTTGACTACGCCCTCTCACTGTCAATGCATCTACTGACTCATCCCTATGTTCCCTTTGATCTTTCTTACGAATTTCATAATTCAACAAAGCAGAACAGACTTCTTCAAAAGACAGTTTATCTTTCCCATGGATAAGAGTAATGCATAAATGATCTAATTCATCCGGAAGTGAGCCAATCAATAGCATAGCCTTAATTTCATCTTTGAAGGTTTCATCTAAGTTTAACAAATCAGCAATTAACTTATTAAACTCATCAATATGAGAACTGATGCTCGTACCTGGTTTCAACTGGAGACGAAACAATCTCTTCAATAGATACAGCCGATTCTCATTACTTTTCTTCATATATTTGTTCTCCAGCGCCTTCCACAATTTGTTTGTAGATGTCTCCTTAGTGAATGGATACTTTTGTTCTCTACACAAGCAAGAGCGAATCAACCCACAAGCTTTTATATTCAGCCTGTCCCACTCTCTTGCACTGATATCTTCTGGTTTTGTTTTTTCCAGAACAATATCCAAATCCTGCTGATACAACCCATCCAACACCTCACTCTGCCATAAGCCGAAATTATTTCGACCATCAAATTTTTCAACATCTATTTTTGCATTTGTCACGGTCACTGTCTTCTCTGATACAGTCGACGATGATGCCATAACTACCTCTCACAAATAAGCTCGATACACAAATCACCAACAACCAAGCTCCAAACAAACTATTATATTCAATAACTAGCAATCCAAAATCAACAGCCCAGAACAGTAGTAAGTGCTTCAATGAAATAGCCACTAACTACCCAAAACCTTCGGCTCTGATACCAATTGTTATACACAAGCGGAAGCGGTAACCAACAGAACAACCAAATGCACAACACAAACTATTCTAGATAATTGAATATAATAGCAACTAAAGAGGCAACCAATCAACCACAATGCAGAAATAGAAAGAACACCAAGATTTAACGAGGTTCGGTATAAATATCTACATCCTCGGGCGCTGCTGAAGAAACTTTCCACTATCTTCAAAGAGAATACAAACTTTTTGGGCCACAATACAAATACCACAACTATTGGGTCAAACTGTAATTACCCAAATAGTTGGGTCAAACTGTAATTATCCAAACAATTGGCAATACTACAAATACCCAAAACAAAGAAGGGAAAAAGCAAATATTACAAACTTTAAGGTCCTTACTAAAAGGCCCTTAAACTATGAGGTCTTATTAGTGAGACCTTACAAATATAGGGGGTAGAATGATATTTCAAATGAGACACTTATTCATTTCCCAAAAGGCTTCTTTTATAAGCCTACAAAAGTCTCAAGCTTTACTATTTAAGCAATGTGGGATCTTTCATGTTGTGCATATGAGCCACAAAGCTCAACACTTTGTGCTAAGCAGGCGGTATGATCAAGTTCATAATTTGGTATACGTATACCTCATTCTTTCAAGGTTATTGGTTTTTTTATTTAATAAAGCTTGCAATTTCTTTCAACATGGCTCCATGGGGTTCATTGGACAGAATAATCTGATTCATGTTTCATTAAAATTAAGGAATAATAATAATAATCATAATAATCATAAAAGAGAACTGAAAATCGAGGGAGGAAACGACCAGGAGATCATGACACTCGTCCAAGGTCTGCATTAGTAGTTTTATCAGAATAATTTTCAATTTATTCATCATCAATTGACTCTGTATAATCATCAGATCAGCAATTTACGGCTACTAAGGATGTTGCTGCCCATATAACTTCAGCATTCATTGGAGTTGCTGGCTCTGAATCTAGATGAGGTATGAGTTGAACTAAGTGCATAAATGTTTGTTTTTGTTATATTGGGCCGACTGTCACTTGCTCGATAACTATTATTTGTTGACAGAAAAAAGTATTTTACCTAGTTTTCAGGTATTATTAGTAACTATATGGTATTCTAGTGTTATTAATGTTTCTAAGAATTGATTGCTCGAAGTTATGATTATGAGTTAATGGAAAGTTCAGTAGACCATGATCGTCCAATTATACTACATCTTAGACTGGCCCTGTTTGTGCACAGATCTGTACTGCTGAAACAAATCCAAGTTATCAGATGACTTTGAGTTAAGTTTCAACTTCCAGCTACCAAAAATAGTGCTGTTGAGGTCAGCTGGTTTTGATTTTATTTACAGATAGCTAATTTGTAAAACAATATTACAACAGATGTGCAGTGGCCAATACATTTTAATTACTAAAGTAAAAGTATTTAGAGTTGTATTCAGTTGCTTGAAATGTTCCTCAACTAGTTCAGTCGGTCAAATTTCTGCACTGCTAATGTGGGAGATACATGGAAGTGATGAAAGGGATTGTTATAGAGTTAAGAGGGCTGTGACATTTTCAATGCCTAGATTATAATCAAGGTTATAATGTGTTCAGTCAACATTTCATCATATCATCAGGTTTTTCCTAATTAATATTTGAACTTGCAAAAAAAATCTCTAGCTTTAAATGTCATCACTAGATTATTGTTTACAAATTGCATCTATCTTTCAGGAAGCCAGAATGCTTGGTGTATGGAAGAACTGAAGTATCATACAACCCAGAGAACTTTAGGAAAGGTTATTCAACAAAAATATGTGAAGCCTTAAGAAATGAAGGGGGCTGGAAGTGAACATGGACATTTTTTTTTTTTGTCACATGTTAACCTTGTTGTTGCATTTCCACGAAGCCACAAGTCACCATGTAACCTTTGAGTAGACTTCCTTGGGCAATAAAGATTAACGATTGCATCCCCAGTTTTTCTGAGTTGAAGATGGGCAGATCTCTGGGCCGGTGTTAATTATCCTCAAAACCCTCCCTCATATTTCCTAGAACCCTTCGCTTGTTTCAATTTGTGAAGATATTAAAATATATTAGGTCTAATATATGGCAACTCCAGCTGGAAGACTTTGCTATGAAAATGTCACTCTGTCCATCTCTCTCTCCCGCTAGAGACACTCTCTATCATCAATAACTATTAAGTTAACTCAAGATTGGTACAACAGAAGGTTGATTAGATTTGATCTATCTCATGTTATTGCATTTCGGAAGATTTATTTTTTAGAAACATTTTTTGAAACACTTGCAAATAACGTTTTCAATTTTCAAACCACTTGTTATAAAGATTTCAAAAGGGAAATTTTTGTCAACAATTTAGATGTGCTTGTTTTATCATCACATCACGTTCTACTACGGCATACTCCTTGTACTTGTATACCACTTGAGGGTGGCTTTATAACTGTCTCATTTGAGTTAAACACATTTAGTTGGAATTTTGATAGCAAAATCCCGGGAAAAAGTTACAAGTTGAAATGTTGTTGGTCTGTCCACTATATGAAGAGCCTAGCATGACCCAGCTGCGTCTTTCCCCTGTTTGTTTACCCTGTTTTCTCCAAAAGAAAAATAATATAATAATAAAATGTTTATATTCTACACTTCTGCAAAATCATAGCGTTGAGTTACTTGAGTAGTTGGCTGAAGATTGTTGAAAGGTTATTTGTTCGTAGATGATCTTTCAATATAATTGTTGTCAATATATTATGTAATTTATAATAAACCGTATTTTTTGTATATGTTAAATGGTAATCAATTTACGTTAGCATAGTTATAAGGCATCAACTCGTGTTTTGAGTGTTTTGGTTGGTTTCAATTTGCACTTTCTCATCTAGCCATTAGTATATAATAAATATCAAGGTTTGAGATACCTTTTAAAGTACGTGATGTACTTTCCCATTCTTAGGCGTTGCTCTTTTTATATAGAGAGAAGCCCAACACTTTCGAAGCTAATGGATTTCCTTAAGCATAATCCATTATCCTCTTTGAGTATGACATGAAACACTCAGGCGGATCATTTTCTTTAAAGGCGTATTTGCAAAAGAGCTGAAGAGCTTCATGGTCCTTTAATCCCTTAACCTCATACATGTCATTTCCATCCACTCCATAATCACAGAGCAATTGCTTATCCCTACTGGTAACAATGATTCCACTCCCTAAACCAAATTGATCAAGTCTTCCTATTAAAAGTTGTAATTGCGTTAAATCACTGACATCATCAAGAACAATTAATACCTTTTTGCCTTGGAGCCCATACTGCATGAATGAGTGTAAATCATTGCGAGTGTCAAAAGTCAGGATTTTCTTCTCTTAATATGCCAAAAAGCATCTGCAGCTGTAGACGAGCTAGTCCATATTTTTCTAGTCTTTTCTTAACATTTGCAACAAGGCAGCAACCTTTAAATTGACCAGAAATTTGTTTGTAGAGAGCTCCAGCAATTGTTGTTTTACCTATCCCACCATACCCCAAATTCCTATGACTCGAATATCCGGTAACCCATTGCTTAACAATGAATTTATTTGCTCAATTCGTGAATCTGGTCCAACTAGGTATTCACAATTACTACTTGATAGTAATAAACCACTCAATTTCTTCAAAATATCTCTGACAATTTCTTTTAGTGTCAGGCCTACAAATATGAAGAGGAAAAGCAGTGTTGGGATGTAATGATCAACTCAGAACAGAATTTGGGAGAAAAATTACTTGTATTAACAGAGAAAATTAATGTACAAGATTTATACAAAAACTCCCCTAAAATTTCTGGAGCTCTCCTGGCTCTCTCTCTCAATCCTAAACTCTCTGGTTTAGACTCTGGACTCTCTCTGGAATCTCTCTGATGCTTAAACAAGGCAGAATTCGTCCCATATTTATAGGGAAAATTCTGCATACAAATTCAAATCAAATTTGGCTACTTCCTTTGATTTTCAAAATTGGAGGTGCCTAACAAATTTGACTCTCAATGCATTCACATGGGAGGGATTCTGGAAGCCATGCATGTCATGCATGAGCTCAGCAGAATTCTAGAACTCATGCATGTCATGCATGAGCTCATCAATTCTCCCCCTCCATCCCATGTGAAAAAGGAGTAACAACAAAAGTAATTAGACAGCTTCTAATCCAACTATGTCTCTGCATAGTTCTAGCTTGTCTCTGGTGACCACTTTTGTTAACATGTCGGCTGGATTCTCTTTAGTATGGATCTTCACTAGTTTCAACAGTTGCTTGTCCATCACCTCTCGTATCCAATGATAGCGGATGTCGATATGCTTCGTTCGAGAATGGTACACTGAATTCTTGCTCAAATCCAGAGCACTTTGACTGTCACAGTGTACTTTATACTCCTTTTGCTCAATCCCAAGTTCTTGGAGAAATCGCTTCAGCCACAACATTTCTTTTCCAGCTTCCGCTGCGGCAATGTATTCTGCCTCTGTCGTGGATAGCGCAACACACTTCTGTAGTCTTGACTGCCATGAGACAGCTCCCCCTGCAAAAGTGTAAACAAAACCTGATGTAGATTTCCTACTGTCAGGTTCTCCGGCCATATCTGAATCTGTATAGCCTTCCAAGATTGGATCAGCTCCCCCGTAACACAAGCATATCTTCGAAGTACCTTTAAGGTATCTGAGAATCCACTTGACTGCCTCCCAATGTTCTTTCCCTGGATTTGAAAGAAATCTGCTCACGACTCCGACAGCATGAGCAATATCTGGCCTTGTACACACCATGGCATACATCAAACTTCCTACAGCAGAAGAATAGGGTACCGACGCCATTTCCTCTATCTCTTTCTTGGATGAGGGACATGATCTCTTGTTCAGCTTGAAATGATTAGCCAGTGGTACACTAACTGGCTTAGCACTATCCATGTTGAACCTTTGGATCACACGTTCAACATATTTTTCTTGAGACAGCCATAATTTCTTTTGTTTCCTGTCTCGACGAATGTGCATCCCCAAGATTTGCTGAGCTGGTCCCAAGTCCTTCATATCGAAGGTTTTTGATAGTTCATTCTTCAGCTGCTTTATTCTTGTTGCATCTTTTCCGACGATCAACATGTCGTCCACATATAACATTAATACAACAAAGTCTCCACCTGGAAGTTTCTGAAAGTAGACGCATTGGTCTGCAGCGGTTCTTTTGTACCCATGACTCACCATGAAGGAGTCAAACTTCTTGTACCATTGCCTTGGTGCTTGTTTGAGGCCATACAAGCTCTTTTTGACCTTGCACACGAGGTGTTCTTTTTCTTGAACCTCGAACCCTTCTGGCTGCTCCATGTAGATTTCTTCATGCAAGTCTCCATGAAGAAATGCTGTCTTCACATCCATCTGTTCAAGCTCCAAATCAAGACTTGCTGTTAATCCGAGGATGACGCGGATTGAGGACATTTTTACTACCGGTGAGAATATTTCATCAAAGTCAATTCCTTTCTTCTGAAGGAATCCTTTTACCACCAATCGGGCTTTGTGCTTTATCACCTTTCCTGTTCCATCTTTCTTGAGCTTGAATACCCACTTGTTCTTCAGTGCCTTCTTTCCGTCTGGGAGTTCGACCAGTTCATAAGTTTTGTTCTTCTCTAGAGAATTCATCTCATCTTGCATTGCATGCAGCCATCGTTCTTTGTCTGGATGAGATAAAGCTTCATGAAAGCTTTCTGGCTCCCCCTCATCAGTAAGCAGTGTGTACTCTGATTCCGGATATCTCCTCGACGGAATCCGACCTCGCTCAGATCGTCGTAGCTGAGGTTCTTCATTTCCAGGAGGTATAGCAGCTTCTATAGGTGATTGTGGCTCCCCCGGCTCAGCAATCTCTTCATTTTCTTCCTCCTGATCTGCTTCTGGAACTTCGTCTGGTACCTCGTCATTTCTTGTAGCATTTGGTGTTGGGGTAGAATCTGCAACAATATCTGGGGCACTGCTAGTGGGATTTGTAGATATTGTTGTCTTTTCAGCGTCTTCATATGTTTGGTCTTCGTGAAATACGACATCTCTGCTCCGGATGACTTTCTTTTCTTTGAGATCCCATAATCTGTATCCGAATTCTTCATCTCCATAACCGATGAAGATACATGGAACAGTTCTTGCATCGAGCTTCTGTCTGAGCTCCTTGGATACATGTACGAAGGCTAAACAACCAAACACTTTCAAATGATTATAGGAGGGCTTTTTATTAGACCATACCTTTTCTGGAATCTCGAAGTTCAGTGGTGCCGATGGTGCTCTATTGAT
>SNVD02010289.1:0-42918 GCA_013180625.2 Boswellia sacra | reverse complement strand
TAGCTCTCTCCTCTGCATCACTGCTAACTTGAGTTTTGGAAGGAATAGGAGCTAAATCCAAAGAACTTATTGGATTCTTGCCATAAACAACCTCAAAAGGACTATGACCAGTGGTTTGACTTGATGATCTGTTGTAAGCAAACTCAACTTGAGGTAAAACAAGATCCCATTGTCGTAAATTCTTACCAACATAACTCCTCAGAAGATTTCCCAAGCTTCCGTTGATAACTTCAGTTTGCCCATCTGTTTGAGGATGATGAGATGAACTAAAGTTAAGTGTAGTCCCCAACTTTCTCCAAAGCGTACGCCAAAAATGAGATAAGAACTTTGGGTTATGATATGAGACTATGGCCTTAGGAATGCCATGCAATTTCACAATCTCCTTGAAGTACAAATCGGCCACGTGAGTCGCATCATTTGTCTTGTTACAGGGGACAAAATGAGCCATTTTAGAAAATCGGTCAACCACCACCATGATTGAATCTTTGTTTCGCTGTGTTCTAGGCAATCCCACAACAAAATCCAAGCTAACATCTTCCCATGGATCATTAGGAACAGGTAATGGAGTGTACAAACCAGTGTTCTTCTGCCCATGACTTTTTGCCACATGACAAATTGTACACCTCTTCACATGCTTCATCACATCCCTTTCCATCTTCGGCCAATAGAAGTTTTCCTTCACAATAGCAATAGTTTTGTCTCTCCCAAAATGACCGCTAATGCCACTGCCATGTGCTTCATTAATGATTAATTCTCTCAAGGAACATTGAGGACTACACAATTGGTTTGCCTTGAGTAGATAACCATCCTGCAAAACAAATTGGTTAGATGAAAACTTATTACAGTTACTCCATTTTTTGCCGAAATCTGGATCATCCTTGTAAAGCTCTTTTAAAACCTCAAACCCAACAACATTCATTTGCGTAGAGGTCAGCAAAGAATGTCTTCGGCTTAATGCATCAGCCACCACATTTTGAACTCCAGATTTATGCTTGATGGTAAAGTTGAAAGCTTGAAGAAACTCTACCCATCTGGCATGTCGAACATTAAGCTTCTGTTGGCTGTTGATGAACTTCAAAGCTTCATGGTCATAATATAGAATGAATGGTTTTGGCAAGAGATACTGACTCCAATGCTTCAAAGCTCGACAAATAGCATACAACTCTTTGTCATAAGTTGAGTACTTTTTGCGAGATGCATTCAAATTTTCACTAAAGAAAGCAATTGGTCTGCCTTCTTGGCTAATAACAGCACCTGGAGCAAGATTAATACAATGATGTATATCTCTTATTGGAGGAAGGCCTGGTATATCTCATTTGGTATAATATCATGGTATTCTTCAAGAAGATATTTCATCTCCAGAGGTGGTTCATTACTAACTTCATTTTCTTCTACCAACAAGAACACATAAATTTCACTTCCCTTCTCCAACTCTCTTCTACATGCTGTTTGGGTAAGCAAAGCATTTCCCTCCCCTTCAGTAGGTTTAGGAACACATTCTAACTTCGAAGGACCCAAAATAACTTTGACCCCATCTTTAAAGAATGTATAAGTATTCCTATAGCCATCATACATTACTCTCCTATCATACTGCCATGGTCTACCAAGAAGTAAATGACAAGCATCCATAGGAACAACATCACACCATATTTCATCTTTATACTTTTCCCAATAGAAAATGAAACAAGGCAGCGTTTGTTTACCTTGATCTCGTTATCTTTCCGCAGCCATGAAATCTTGTAAGGCTGATGATGCTTCTCTGTCTGAAGGCCAAGTTTATCAATCATCTCCGTAGACAGCACATTTTCAAAGCTGCAACCATCAATAATAAAGTTGCACACCTTGCCATGAGAAGAACATCTACTATGGAAGATATTTCTGCGAAGCCAATCATCTTCTCGTTCTTGGGCAATACTCAAACTCCTTTGAATAATAAAGAGAGAATCACCTTTATTAGCATAAGTGACTTCCCCTTCATCAACAAAGTCTGGACTACCGAAATTGATCAAGGCATCTGTCTCGATCTCTTCATCACTTTCATAAAAGTCATCAAATATTGGTGGTTTTCCATGATCCTCAAATAAGTCATGGTCTTCTTCATCATTCTCCACCGATTCATCTTTATTAGCAGCATCATTGTCATCATAATTGCCCAAAGGACTTTGATCTTCTACTTCTCCATGCATTCCACCTGCGAATTCTTTATTTTCTAGAATTACTAAATGTTGCTGGAGTTGTTGGAGCTGCCGCATAAGATCTTCAATGATCAAACGTTGCTGGACTTTCTGGAGTTGCCGCCTGAGATCTTCAATGATTAAATCTCGTTCATCTCTTTGAGAAGGAGGCAATTGGGTAGTAGAAGCAGCCTTGTGAGTACGACCAGCCATTGAACCAAAAGCTCTGATACCAATCTGATACCGGATCTTCGAGATATGGCTCTGATACCAATCTGATATCGGATCTTCGAGATATGGCTCTGATACCAAATTTGATGCCGGATCTTCGAGGAAGTGAAGTTTTGAATTCGAATTTGAATTAAATTTCAATGTTTATACTGATTTCTTCTTAACTCTGTATCTCTTGGTGGATTCCATAGAATGGTGAGTTAGTTTAAGCCCTGTATCCCTGGTTTACATCCTTGGGTGGTGAATTATCTATATCCTATTGGTGTTTACTTTGGTGGTGAGCTTGTTATCCCTTTCAAAGAGTATTTGTTAGGTTCCATTGGTTCACGTGGGAGACAAGTGTGCAGATTTTGTCAATCCCCGCCGAAAGCATATCTCATTTTTTCAAATCTTGGGGCGATAAATCTGCATCGAGCAACTCCCACTGAAATTATGTCCCCATGTGTAAAATTTGAGAGTTTTACGTGTGTATATATCCATGCTGCATATTTTGAAATGTCATTTTATAACCTGTCTTGCATTTGAATCGCATAATACTTAACGTACATCATTGTCTTACATAAGTTTAGAGCACTTTTAGAAATGGAGAAAGCACCAATTCAGCGATTCCAAAAAATATGCGTATTTTATGGATCGCAATTTGGTAAAGATGGAGAGTTTACAACAGCAGCTCTTGATCTTGGTAGGAGATTAGCTACGAGGGGTATTCATTTGATTTATGGAGGGGGTAGTCTTGGGTTAATGGGGTGTGTGTCAACAGCTGCATCCCTGGGAGGGAGCAAAGTTCTCGGCATTATCCCTAAACCATTAGCTGTACGAGATATCGTAGGCAACACTATAGGGGAAGAGTTACAAGTTTCTAGTATGCATGAGCGTATTGCACGTATGGTCATTAAATCTGATGCATTTATAGCTTTGCCCGGTGGTTATGGTACATTAGAGGAGATATTTCAAATCAACTCTTGGGCACAGCTAAACATCCATCGGAAACCCATTGGTTTGTTAAATGTCAATAATTTTTTTGATGGTTTGTTGTCTTTTCTTGATCAAGCAGTAGAAAAAAACTTAATCTCACAGTCGGCGAGGCAAATCCTGGTTACAGCTTCAACTGCAGGGGAGTTAATTGACAAATTACAAGCATTCGTCTATTCGCTGATCCAACAATAGCTCGGATAGATTGGTTTGGAGAAGGCAATAAGAGGCGTAAACTGGATTTAACGCTCCATCTGTAATCTCTATCTGTTGGTTTGCTTCATTTTCGTTTGCTTTCTCTTTATTGTGTTTATTTGAGTTGAGTTTTTTTTCAGGTTGTTTCTTTCACCCCAGGTAATATTTTCTAATCTTGGCTTTTAGAGTGGTGGCTTTAAAAGTTCAAGTTCTCTTGAAACGCATTCTGGATTTCTTTAATCCATAATGGCTGAATAAGGAGGCTAACTTCTAAACTTTTTAGACCCATCTAACTGACTTGTTTTTGTTTGCTGGCTTGTTGGACTTTGTTATTTTATGAGTAAGTTTAGTTTTGTGTAATTTAGAGTTGTTGTGTGTTTTTGTCTATATCAGTTTCGATTCGGAAAAAAAACATTGTGGAAAAAACCTGAGAATGGCAGAATATGGGGTTTTCTTAACTCTTGAAACGCATTCTCTCTAAATAAATCTGTAGTTTGTTTATTTCATGTTATTTGAAGTGTCATGTTTCTTGTTTTGTTCTTTCATAATAAAGGTATATAGGCTGGAAACCTTAAGTCTGCGGGCTACTGGTCCTATGGATTGTTGAAATATTCAATCTTGACTCAGGTGTAACAACGCCACGTACCTCTTTTCTTGCATTTTATGGGTCGATGATAAATTAATGATTGAATTGAGAATAACTCTTGGAAAATGATAAATGATGCATGGATCTGTGTGCTTGAAATGTTTATTGGTTTTCGCTTTGCCTTTGATTCCTTGCACAACATTGAGCATTGAGCTATTATCACTGAGTTAATTGTTTACTTAGAGAAAGTTTATGTAATTTAAGTGTTTCTGTTTCTTCAGATTTCAATGAATTCTAGAACTTGTTTGATGGTCACTCGAGGCGAAATCCTAGACTGTGCAACATTAGGGAAATGATTTAGGCAATCTTTGGACTGTTTGAGCCTTAATAGCCAACCTTTATTAAAATTGATCCCTAGTTACCCCTTTGAGCCTCTGTAAGTCTTTTTCTTTGTTAACTCACTAAAAGATTTCCTAACCTCAAATGAAATTTTTTTTTCCAAACAGTTTATCCCTTACCTATGAGCATATAGATCATTCACGATTACATTTTGAGCTATGTTCTGGTTTTGGGAGTTAGAGGAGGTTGGGTTGTGTCATGAGCAATGCAAGTGAGTTCTATTGTGTTTGTAAAAAAAAAAAAAGAAAAGAAAGCCAATTTGTACTTCTTGTCCACGTACTTACACATTGAGGACAATGTGTTGTTTAAGTGTAGGGGAGGGGAAGTGTTGTAAAAAAAACCAAAAAAAAAGAAAAGAAAAAGAGAAAAAAAGAAAAAAAAGGAGAAGAAAAAGAGATCTATACCCTTGAGTGTTCTTAAAAAGAATGAAACAACAAAGTGTGGGGGTGTAGTTTTCTTTTGTTTTCTACAAAAAAAAAAAAAAAGATTGAGTGTTCTAAATAAGTTTGGGGGAGTAACTTGGTGAATTGAAATGAAGTTGTGTTATAAGGGTTGAGCTCCACATAATCTTGAATGATTTATGTGTGTGTGGGTGATTTGAGCCAAATTATTATCCTTTATCATACCTTCACCCAAGCCAAACGTTACAAGCTTAATAAAGTCCTACTTGATCCTTGGTGGTGTGCATGTCTACATTAGTGGAGAGTGACTTGAAAAGCAGGCCTATGGAGTTCATTTATACACACATCTTCACTATTTAATATGATTCATTTTTAAGCATAAACTCATCCGGGTTACAAGTGATTAGGTGAGAATGGCTCTACACACACACATTTGAGGAATTAAAGTAGAGCGAAGCTAATCTTTGTAATGAGATTCTTGATCAAATGCATTATTTTGAAGTTTTCCTTGGGTTATAATTAAGTACAATCTTTGAGGCCTATTTTCAAGTTAAAACATGTGTGTTTTAATTTTTTTGTTGATTCTGTTTCGGTTTAGTTTTATTTCATATTGTCGTAGTTGCTCGAGGACTAGCAAAGTCTAAGTGTGGGGAATTTGATAGGTGTCTATTTATGTATTACTTTTATATCAATTCGTCCATGTTTCTTTGCTATATTCCGTGGTATTTTTATGTTTTCTAGATGTGTATAAGAGACAGTTGTAGGAGTTTTGGAGCAACTTGCACAAAAATGGAGTAAAACCCTTCATTTTCACCTCTGCTAGTCAACCATCTTCTCGGATTTAATTGTATTGATATACAATGAACCCGATGACATATCATATTCCGTTGAAAAGCTCTCGAAGTCTACTTTTTGGAGAAATTTACGGTTTATGAATCCATTCAGTGTACCGAAAGTTGTAATCAAAACAGTGTGAGAAGTGTAGAAATGTAATTCCACACATCACTGTAGCATGTATAATACGGGACACTGTAGCACGTTACTGTAGCAGAGTATTTAAACACATTTTAGGGTTTTATTTTCATAACTGAAGAGGGGAGAACGTGGTAGAGGCTGCAGCTCTGGAATTCTTTCATCTCTTGGAGTTCTTGAAGGAGAAAGGAAGCTTGGAAAGAGGAAGAAATACAATCCAAAGAGAATTACATCAAATTTGCTAAGTTTTTCCCTTCCCTTTCATTTTCTGGAATGTCTCCATGTTGTATTGTATTTACCACGTTCTTAAACATGTGTAACTGGATCTGAATTGGTTGAGGGTGATTTCAAAGCCCCTGATATGATTTTTATAAGTTGATTGTGCAAGAAGTTGTTATCCAATTCTCTAATTGAGGTTGCTTGTATTTTCCTATATCTAATGCTTATGATTGCTTGCTGGATTGTATTTCGAATGACCAACTGAATATAATCTGGTTGTTGTCTATGCTAGACTAGAAATCTTGATCCGTAATTGTCTTGAATTTCTAATCCTTAGTAGCAAAATTGTGATCAGAGATTGCAATTGAAGAATACAACCTAAGTTACATAATCCGAGCTTGTGTGTTTATTGCTTAGATCAACCTATCTTTCTTATCGTAATGCATCCATTGAATTAAATTTAGAGAGCTTGTTCTAGGTTGTTTAATGGATAGAGATTAAATAAAGAGCCTGTTTTGTTTAACAACAAAGTAATGAAAGATTGGGATAATAGAGCTTGTTGTTATCTACGGTTGATAATTTCAATGGTGTAATTGGATGACAATTCTATGATTAATTCGCAAATCCATATCTTGTGGTAGAGAAGGATCCCTTAACCAAGTGTCTCTCATTGATTTTTCACTCAAATTAACTTTCTGTTTTGTTATTCTTCACTTGTATTCTTAGTTCATTTAGTTAATCATTCAATAAAACCCCCCTTATTTAGTTTATTGTTGCTGAAAAATAACAAATTTAATTAGAATCAATCCTCGTGGGAACAATATCTTACTCATCACTTTATTACTTGTGCGACTAGTATACTTGCTAGTTTCGAACGCATCAAGTTTTTGGCGCCGTCGCCGGATATTTGAGATTGGCTCGGAAACTTTCTAGTAATAAATGGTTAAGAAATAAGTAGACCGTTTGGCAACTGGGTCGCCGGAAAATACTATTCATTCCGACCGTTTGGCAAATCAGCCTCTCAAATTTATGTATGTAGTAGATCGGGATACCCTAAAGATACTTTCCTTCTTGAGCCTCATCAAAATCTTGCCGGAAAGCGTTCAAAATTGCCCATAACCGCTACCGGATTTACTATTCATTCGTACCGACCAGCACGTGAATAGTCACCGCCATCACCACTGCCTTCGCCTTGCCTTGTTCTTCATTTTCTCCTTCAGCACCACCATCTGGTTCGGCTCGCAACACCTCCGTCTACGGTGTTGAAGTTTCGGTTGTTTTAATATTCATCGCCACGGTGTGGCGCGTGAATAGTCACCGCCTATACCATCGCCTTTGTTTAGGCCTAATCTACAACTTTCCCTTCAGCACTAATACCTGATTCCATTGCTATCTCCTTCGTCAAGGGCTATTTAATTTACTGTTTCAGCCGCTTTTCCGGCGAGCGGCGAGTGGATTGTCACCTCCTGCACAGAATTGTAGATCAAGCACCGCTGGTCAATTTTCTCTTCTGTTGCATTATCAGATTCTAAGAAAATCAGCCAGAAATCGCGATTAAAGTTTCGGAAGACACTTTTCCGGTGACGACGACACTGTTCATCCGGCGCACTATTTACCGAATTTTTTCCAGTTTGCTCATCGGGTTATTCCACGCAAGTTTCCTTCTTGACCGCTTCCTTGATTCCTTGTGGATTATTGTTTTTTTAAAAGAGGCGACGACGACTTTGGAAGCCAAGCCGCTTCAGTGCCTGGTTTGCTTTCATTTTTCATCTCTTTTTTATGAGTTTGCATTGTATTTGATCCGTATTTCACTTGATGGATGCACCCAAGTCAACTGCTGGCTCTTGGGCTAATAAAATCAAGATCACTGATTCGAGTACCCGATGCAAATTGAATCCGGTTACTCCTAAGAAACCGGGTACAATCCTTGAGATTCCAGATGAGATTGTCGATGAGAATGTGGCCGAATGGCGTAGATGTCTTGTCGGCTTCTTTCCCGAATATGTGATGCCTTATCATGCTACACGTTCGATAGCCATGCGTGCATGGAAATCTAGCGGCCTAGAGGACGTCCGCTCTACATACACGGGCTTTCTCCTCTTTCGTTTTTGAACTAAGGAAGAGGTTCATGCTATCATTGCTCGCGGTCCTTGGATGTTTGGAGGTAAAAACATTTTCTTACAACCTTGGCATCCACATTTGAATTTTAATGCGGATCAAGTAGCGAAATTTCCCGTTTGGATCCGATTATGTGGCCTGCCGTTTCCTTTATGGACAACCAAAGGCCTTAGTATTGTTTCCAGCATGGTTGGAGAGCCTATTTCTTGTGACAAGATGACTTCTGATCTTTCTAGATTGGAATATGCGAGGGTATGTGTTCTTCTTGATGCAACCCACCATCTGATTAAGAAGTTTGAGTTCAGATACAAACTCTCTCCAGAGCCCATTCAAATTCAAGTTGAATATGAGTGGGTTCCAAAACATTGTCCCAAATGTTGCAGGTTTGGTCATCGTTGTCCAGAATCGGTAAAGACTTCAAGTCCAGATAAGAATGAGGCTAGCACATCTGATAGTGCCCCTTTGAGAAAAGAAAAGGATGTGACCAAAGTCGTTGATTGCACCAAAATAGTTACTATCCCAGAAGTTTCTGCAGTGCAAGTTAAGCCTCCGAAGGCTACTACAGTTCCGAGTGCAGAGTTAGTTTCAGATTCTGATTCTCCATCTCCTTTTGTGACTGATGAGGGTAGACTTTTGGGCACTATCAAATGTTCTACAAATCGTGAGGCATCTATTTCCTAAGGGCGGATACCTACTGAGTCTTCTCCCACTCGTTTTGAGCCTTTGATTGGGCTCAGTGAGGATGATCAATCTGATATGATTGACCATGCTCTACCCCGGTAAAGAAGGGTAAGAAGAAGAAAAACAAGAAGGGTTAAAGCTCTTGTATTTTTATGTTTTAGACCGTTTGTGATCATTTCTCTTCTATATTGTTAAGGCCGTTTGTGGTTTTTTTACTTTGTTTAGGCCGCTTGTGGCCTTCATTTTCTATCTTTTTGTTAGATTGTTTGTTTGGACTTTACGTTCCTTTGTAATTCTTGGGGTATGCCCCTCGGATTTTTGACCATTATAACTTTTTTAGATTTATATTACTAAGTAACTTTTAAAAAAAAAAGGGTTTATATTGTTGAAGGTTGAAGATGAAAAAGGAATCAAAAATCAAACTAGGAAGGTTTATAATGAAAAATTTCAAAATCACAGGACCAACAACTAGGTGGTGGGCAGCTGTCGGTCAATAGCTAGGCGACTGTTCCCTGCGATCCTTCCTTTTTGCGCACTTTGCCGTGTAGTTCCTTCTGACCTTCATCTGTTCAATCACACATAACTTTTCGAGTTTAACTCCAATTTGCAATTCCTAATTTTTCACAGAAACTAGACATCTGTAGCTTCACAACAATATATGATTTATCAGCAGATTCCTTCTAAATTAATTTTTGTGATATTTTGAAATCGCATGTTATTTTTTGAGACCTTTCTCTGATTCATTGTCACCTTTCTTTTCTTGGCTTCCAATGGCATTTTGGTCATTTTAATTACTTGACATTCATCTTCATTTCATTATCAAGCCTAAAAAATTCAATGTCTATAGTTTTGTTAATTAGTAGTCAATTACCATGCTTAGTTTAGGATTAGTTTAGTTAATGAATAGTTAATTGCCATGTTTAGTTTAGGATTATTAGTTTAATTATGCATGTTTAGTAGTTAATTATGTGGCCAATTATTGGTTAATTATTTGATATTTATGCATGCTTAGTATAGTTGATTAATGATTAACGATGATATAATTAGTATAGAAATCATATGCTTAGATTAATATCTATTTTAATCATGTTTTTTTTTATTACTAATGACTTTGTTTAACAATGAGGAACCAAACTTGAAACTCCTTTAGTTTATAATCATTTTGCTGACTCAGGTATGGCAACCCAAGAGCGGGGGTGAATTGAGTTTTTATTTATAAAAATGAATTTAGAAAACTTTTCTTGAAAGATAAAAAATTAGTTAACTCTTTCTTTGAGAATAAAGATGAAGAAGATGAAAATAGAATGCAATCAAGAGAATAGCAATAAAGAACAATCACAAGTGCAAGTAAAAATAAAGAGATAGGGATAGAGAGAGTGCAAACTCAATTTACGTGGTTCGGTAAATCTTACCTACGTCCACGGGCTCCTAGCTCCACGAGCTAAGCTTTCCACTAAGTTGTAAAAATCTTTACAACTTGCTTGATGAACAACCTCACCAAGACTTTTCTTCCAACTCTTGATAACACCACACCAAGAGTTCTTCTTGATGAACAACCTCACCAAGGCAACTTTCTTCAACCCTTGATAACACCACACCAAGAGTTCTTCTTGATGAATAATCTCATCAAGGTAAATTCCTTCAACTCTTGATAACACCACACCAAGAGTTCTTCTTGATGAACAACCTCACCAAGGTAACTTCCTCCAACTCTTGATAACACCACATCAACAGTTCTTCTTGATGAACAACCTCACCAAGGTAACTTCCTCCAACTCTTGATAACATCACACCAAGAGTTCTTCATGATGAACAACCTCACCAAGGCAACTTCCTTCAACTCTTGATAATACTACACCAAGAGTTCTTCTTGATGAACAACCTCACCAAGGCAACTTTCTTCAACCCTTCATAATACCACACCAATAGTTCACTCAAGGATAACTTTTATCCTTTATAAGAAGATCTCACTGTCACCACAATACAAGAACAAAGAAATTTTTTACAACAAAAGTACAACTCTCTTCAAAGAGTAGATAAAGAATATAAAAGCTTTCTAGACTTGATATTTCTCTTGTTTTATGCTTGATAGATGCTTCTCTTGCTCTTGCTGAATGCATGGGAGAAGGGCTCCTTTTATAGGCAAATGAGATGAACTTAATCAAGTGAAGACACCATCTCCAAATTTTCTGCCAACCATAAAAATTATAATTTTCTCTACCATGTTTGTCAATGTTTCGTTTGAAATTTCAAAATCTAGAAAACAAGAAAGATCTAAAAAATTGAACAAGCTTTCCAACGCATCAAGAACCAAGTCATTTGGATATCCGTAGCTCAAGATATGGCCAAAACACCATTCGGTGCTCATGTGATTTGATTTTTCTTCCTTGTGTCAGTCCACCAAATTGAATGATAATTCTGTCAGCCTTCTGTTTGAAATTTGAATTTCTTCAAAACATAAAAGATCTTCATATTTGAATAAGATTTCCAAAACATTAAGAACAAAGCATTTGGACATCTCTATCTTAAGATATGCCCAAAATACCATTCAGTGCTCATGTGAGTTGATTTTTCTTCTCTGTGTCAGTCTACCAAATTGCATGTCAATTATGTCAGCCTTCCATTTGAAATTTGAATTTCTTCAAAACATATTAAATGTGACTCATTAAGTTCGCTTTCCAATGCCATAAGAATCAAGTCATTTTGATATTTCTATCTCAAGATATGTCTAAAAGAGTATTTGATGCTCATGTCAGCTACTTCCATTTGTCTTTCAAATTACATAATGATTTGGATAACCTTGCACTTGAAATTTGAATTTCTTTAAACCATATGAAACGTTATAAATTGAGTAATCTTTCCAAAGGCTTAAGAATCACATCATTTGGACATCTATAGAGATATATATGACCAATTGATTAAACATTGCTCATGTGTCACATTCCTTGAGTCAACCTTGTTCTTAAACTTTGGTGCCTTTAACATGTAATCTTCTCCTTAGCTTCAACATTTCATTTTAATAAGCCTTTTCTTGATTTTACAATTATTTCAATGATATTACTCTTGCATATAAATAAACATGTTAGTAAATCACAATGAATCAATGTGTATTGTTATTATCAAAATTATCATGTAGCCTTAGGGCTAACAATCTCCCCCTTTTTGATGATGACAAACCATTGATTGCTTTCAAATAATATCTAAAATAAAGAAGGAAAATAAAATCAAGAATAAACAAAAAAAATGGCACTTGTTATGAATATAAGCAATGGCACTTGTTATGAATATAAGCAATCCAACTATTTCTCCCCCTTTTGTTATCATCAAAAAGATGTAGTCAAATTAATTACTCCCTCTAAATATATTCTCCCCTTTAACATATGCTACCATTTAAAGATTATCATATAAAAGAAAAATTAAGACATATCCAACATGCCTAATTCTCTTTTAATTATGCAAAATCTATCTTAACTAAGGGGTTTAGTCATATTTGGGTCTAGGGACTAATTCCCAAACTTGATTTCTCTCAAATTTTTTCAATTCTTCTTGCATAGCCAAAATCCAACTTTCGTCATTTTCAGCTTCTTTAAAAGATTTTGGTTCAAATTTAGAGACAAAAGCGAAATGATTACAAAAGTTCTTAAACGAATATCTAGTTTTCATACCTTTTGATGGTTCACCAATAATGGATCTTTAGGGTGAGCTTTTGCATACCTCCATTCCTTTGGTAATTCTTGGGAAGAATCATTTACTTCCTCAAGCTTTTCTTGTTGAAGTTGTAATTCATCTTGGCTCTTTTCATCAAGCCTTGATTCCTTGATTTGCCTTTCTACCTCAACAATATCATCATCTAAATTCTTTGAAGAAATCACATTAGTTTCATCAAATTCAACATGCATAGATTCTTCAATAGTAAGAGTCTTTTTGTTAAAAACTCTATATGCTTTACTATGGTCGGAGTAGCCAACAAAAATTCCAACATCGGCTTTTGCATCAAATTTTCCAAGGTTATCCTTGGTGTTTAAAATAAAACATTTACATCCAAAAACTTTAAAAAATCCAATGTTGGGTTTTCTTCATTTCCAAAGTTCATAAGGAGTTTTATTTATTAAAGCTCTAATATGTACTCTATTGATTATAAAGCATGCGATATTAACGGCTTCGGCCCAAAAATATTTTAGCAAATTATTTTCAAGTAACATGGTCCTAGCCATTTCTTGGATAGTCCTATTTTTCCTTTCAACAACACCATTTTGTTGTGGAGTTCTAGGTGAGGAAAAATTATGCTCAAAACCATTTTCATTACAAAGATTTTCAAATGTAACATTGTCTACTTCACCACCATGATCACTCCTAATAGACACAATAGAATACCCTTTTTAATTTTGGACTCTTTTTGCAAATTTTGAAAAAGCTTGTATGGCCTCATTTTTAGTTTTCAAGAATAATACCCAAGTGAATCTTGAATAATCATCCACAATAACAAAAACATAATACTTTCCACCAAGGCTTTGAGTTCTTGATGGTCCAAATAAATCCAAATGAAGTAATTGTAGAGGTTTATTTGTTGAAATAAATTTCTTTTGTTTAAAAGAAGTTCTCACTTGTTTTCCAAATTGACAAGCATCACAAATCTTATCATTTTCAAATTTTATTTTTGGAAGACCATCAACTAAATCATTTTTAGAAATTTTTAAAATTGTGTCCATGCTAGCATGACCTAATCTTCTATGCCATAACCAAGCATCATGATTAACAATGAAACACTTTTCTACATGATCACTAACATCAATATCAATTGTATAAATATTACCACATCTATTACCAATAAATAATGTCTTATTGTTACTAACATCCTTAATCACACATCTATTAGGCTCAAAAGCAACAAAATATCCCTTATCACACAATTGACTAATGCTAATCAAATCATGTTTCAAACCATGAACAAGGAAAACATTTTTAATAATAGGTGAAGAAGGGTTACCAATATCACTATGTCCGATTACCCTTCCTTTGGCATTATCACCAAAGGTCACATATCCTCCTTTTTTCATGATTAATCTTAAAAATTTGGAGGCATCTCTGGTCATATGCCTTAAGCATCCACTATCTAAGTACCACTTGTGTTTGCCACTCCATTGTTTCTACAATCAACATTAAAAGAGCGACTTTTTGGTATCCAAATGTTCTTAGGTCCTTGGGGGTTAGTTATGGTCCTTTTTGGAATCCATATTTGTTTCAAATTAGGATTTCTCTTAATGTAACAAGAATGCATTTTGTGCCCTTTTCTTCCACAATAATTATATGAATGATTAGGATTATTCCTAGAAGATGCATGAACAAAATAGTTTTTAAAATACTTTTGATTTTTATGACTTTTATATCATAACCCTCTTTTATCAAAAACACACTTTTGGTTTTGTAACATAGAATTCAAATTTTTTGTGCTTTTTGTAAAACTATCAACAATATTTCTTAAGTCATTATTTTCCTTTTTCAAAATAAAATTTTCTTTTTGTAATTTATCAAAATCTTTTTGCTTTAAAATCTCATTTTCAGTTTTTAAAAAATGTATTTAACTTTCCAAACTTTCAAAATCTTTTTACTTTAAAATTTCATTTTCATTTTCTAAAGCTTCATTTATTTCCACCAACTCTCCTAATTGAGATAACATGTTTTTTGACTTCTTTTTGAAAGCATTGATTTTTGAATTTTGTTTATCAACTTGCACATGTAAATTTTGGAATGCTTCAAGTAATTCATCGTATGAAAGATTAGGATCATAGTTTAGAGTACTTACCTCATCTTCTCTTAAAGCCATAAAGCACATGTTTGCCACTTCGTAATCTTCTTCTTCATTGTCCTTCAAGGCGATTTCATGAGTTATGAGAGAACCCATAAGTTCTTCTAATGGTAGTTTGGTGAGGTCCTTTGCTTCTTGAATTGCCGTCACTTTTGGCTCCCAAGATTTTGGTAAACACCTAAGAATGTTTCTCACCATTTCAAACCATTGACAATATCCATAAATCTAGTAAACATTTCAAAAATTGATTCATTCGGTTTCATCTTAAAAAGCTCATAACTATGAACTAGCATACTAATTTCGGATTCTTTAACTTGACTAGTGCCTTCATGAGTTACTTCAAGTGTGTGCCATATTTCTTGTGCCGTAGAATAAGTAGATATTCTATTAAACTCATTTCTATCTAGAGCACAATATAACACATTCATAGCTTTAGCATTCAAACTCAATTTCTTTTTATCATCTTCACTAAACTCTTTAGGTTCTTTAAGCATGCATTCCCCATTTTCAATTTTGGTAGGAACAAAAGGTACTTCCAAAACAATAGACCACAAATCATAATCAAAAGATTTCAAGAAAATACTCATTCTAGTTTTCCAATAAGAGTAATCAGTTCCATTAAAAAAAGGAGGTTTAGAGATAGAATGTCCCTCAACATATGAAGTTGAATTAAAAGTTGCCATAGCTCAAAATTGGTTAAGATTTTAAAAAAATGAGCAACCTTGCTCTGATACCACTTGTTGACCCAGGTATGGCAACCCAGGAGGGGGGGTGAATTAGGTTTTTATTTATCAAAACGGATTTAGTAAAACTTTTCTTGAAAGATCAAAATTATTAACTCTTTCTTTGAGAATAAAGATGAAGAAGATGAAAATAGAATGCAATCAAGAGAATAGCAATAAAGAACAATCACAAGTGCAAGTAAAAATAAAGAGATAGGGATAGAGAGAGTGCAAACTCAATTTAAGTGGTTCGGCAAATCTTGACTACGTCCACGGGCTCTTGGCTCCACGAGCTAAGCTTTCCACTAAGTTGTAAAAATCTTTACAACTTGCTTGATGAACAACCTCACCAAGACTTTTTCTTCCAACTCTTAATAACACCACACCAAGAGTTCTTCTTGATGAACAACCTCACCAAGGTAACTTTCTTCAACCCTTGATAACACCACACCAAGAGTTCTTCTTGATGAACAATCTCATATAGGTAAATTCCTTCAACTCTTAATAACACCACACCAAGAGTTCTTCTTGATGAACAACCTCACCAAGGTAACTTCCTCCAACTCTTGATAACACCACACCAAGAGTTCTTCTTGATGAATAACCTCACCAAGGTAACTTCCTCCAACTCTTGATAACACTACACCAAGAGTTCTTCTTGATGAACAACCTCACCAAGGCAACTTCCTTCAACTCTTGATAACACCACACCAAGAGTTCTTCTTGATGAACAACCTCACCAAGGCAACTTTCTCAACCCTTCATAATATTACACCAAGAGTTCACTCAAGGATAACTTTTATCCTTTACAAGAAGATCTCACTCTCACCACAATACAAGAACAAAGAAATTTTTTACAACAAAAGCACAACTCTCTTCAAAGAGTAGATAAAGAATATAAAAGCTCTCTAGACTTGATATTTCTTTTGTTTTATGCTTGATAGATGCTTCTTTTGCTCTTGTTGAAAGCATGGGAGAAGGGCTCCTTTTATAGGCAAATGAGATGAACTTAATCAAGCGAAGACGCCATCTCCAAATTTTCTATCCACCATAAAAACTATATTCTTGTCTACCATTTTTGTTAATATTTCACTTGAAATTTCAAAATCTACAAAACAAAAAAGATCTGCCTAACTACACGGAATAAATCTAATAATCCGGAAATGACTGCTTTCTTTGTACTCGGCCTCATTGTTTTAGGCCTCCAAGTCTAGCTTTACGGCTTTCTCGATCTTAGCGTGTAATTGAATAAGCTTTCCAACGCATCAAGAACCAAGTCCTTTGGATATCTGTAGCTCAAGATATGGCCAAAAAACCATTTGGTGCTCATGTGACTTGATTTTTCTTCCTTGTGTCAGTCTATCAAATTGAATGATAATTCTGTCAATCTTTCGTTTGAAATTTGAATTTATTCAAAACACAAAATATCTGTATATTTGAATAAGCTTTCCAAAATATTAAGAATCAATGCATTTAGACATCTCTATCTTAAGATATGGCCAAAATACCATTCAGTACTCATGTGAGTTGATTTTTCTTCTCTGTGTCAGTCCACCAAATTGCGTATCAATTATGTCAGCCTTCTAGTTGAAATTTCGAAACAAATGAAATGTGATTCACTAAGTTCTATTTTCAATGCCATAAGAATCAAGTCAATTTGATATTTCTGTCTCAAGATATGTCCAAAAGAGTATTTGGTGCTCATGTCAGCTGCTTCCATTTGTCTTTCAACTTGCATAATGATTTGGACAACCTTACACTTGAAATTTGAATTTCTTTAAAACATATGAAATGTTATAAATTGAGTAATCTTTCCAAAGGCTTAAGAATCACATCATTTGGACATATATAGAGATATATATGACCAATTGATTAAACATTGCTCATGTGTCACATTCCTTGAGTCAAACCTTGTTCTTAAACTTTGGTGCCTTTAACATGTAGTCTTCTCCTTAGCTTCAACACTTCATTTTAATAAGCCTTTTCTTGATTTTACAATTATTTCAATGATATTACTCTTGCACATAAATAAACATGTTAGTAAATCATAATGAATCAATGTGTATTGTTATCATCAAAATTATCATGTAGCCTTAGGGCTAACACATTTAAATTACTTTATTGCAATTATTATAAGAGAATGTTGTAATCATCAATCCTTTCCCCCATGTCTGATAGAAATGTAATAAATTATTCCTCCTCTTTCTAAGTTTATATACAAACTGCTGACACCTCATGTAATCAAAAGATAAAAATGGTTGTGTGCATAACAAAATTTAGGATCCAAAGAGGGTAACATAAGTAACCTAGAATTTAGAACTCAGTAAACTCAGAGCGAAGGCTGGACTAATGTTCAGGTGGGTATAACCCATACCTAACTTCCAAAACCTGTCGTTGAAGAGGTGATGGTTAGTTACACCTAGATACGTAGGGATCGGCTGACGTCATCCAAAACTTTAACCATGCTTATTTGCCCCGGTGGCGACTCCATCTTTTTCTCTGGGTCTCGTCTACTTGACCTGATCCATACGGCTCTCTAAGCGTCTAAAAGCAACTCATAGGAAAATAAAGTACTGAGTTCACAAAGCACTTGGAGCAGGATGGAAGCCCTACTCACGCACTGGAAGAGCCTTTTAGGACCGAAGATGGGAGCACAAGTCATTGTTCTCTACTTCAATCCGTACTATTGACAAAGATGAGAAGGAGCATAGAAAGAGCTATGAGTTAGACTAGCCAATGGAATACAATTGGTTTATGTGTAGGTGGTCACATGCTGCAATCTCCAGCATGAGCAAGATCAACAAATGCCTACATTAGGAATCACCTAAAGACGCTCTATCAAGGGATCTAATCATTAAAGTTTACGATGAGTGTGATGTTAAAGGTTCCATATCGGGCAGGGTCTATCTCTAGTGGTGCTAATAGGGATAATGTCTCTTATAGCCAAATCTAAAATAAAAGGAGATGATCGTAACGATTTAAAAAAAAAAAATCCTCACCTGGAGTAATAGAAAACTACCCAAGAAACGTTGGCTTTGACCAGTTTGCACACGGTTAAGTCCATGCAAAGTCTTAAAAAGCTATAGGGGTATCAGGTCATTTTAGAAGTCATTTGGGGAATAAGATGTATCAACGGGGGGTCCCTAGAATCGTCTTTAGAAACAAGCAAGAATTGGGCTAGAAGCCAAAACTTCAAAATCTGAGCAGTTGAAGTGGAGGCTCTATCAATTGTTTCTAAAACTTGAAGTAGGGTAGATAATATGACCCTGCCACTTACCAAGTACATATCCATGCTCAAATAAGGGATATGGAAAAAGTCAGCCAAGATGTGAAGAAGGTGGTTTTAAAATAGGGAGAATAATACCTCGGGTACTAGATGGAGAAATCCCCAAAGTGGCTTTAAGCTCCTTAAATAGGGGCAAAGCTCTTGCCTGTTGAAGCGAAAAACATGATCTTTAGGGTCCTAGAAATTTGCCATAGTCTTGAGAAAGAATATATCAAGCTTGACATGTTTAAGAAACCTTCACCCTTGAAGCCCATTTGACTTGAGAAGATGCCAATTTGGCTCCTTTAAAGATTTGATATTTGATTTTAGAGTTTTGAGAGTGGCCTTTGTGATCTTGAGTGTTATCTAATGAGTTATGGGGTGAAAGCAGGCTTATATTAGGAGAAAAGAGAACCTGGGGGCATCCAAATCCATTTCAAGGTTTTGTTAGGCACCATATGCACTTGATATGAACTTGAAATAGGTGCACGCCTATCATAGAGGCCTAAAATAGGTGTACGTCTACCCTGAGGATCACAACAGGCGCACGCTTGTATCAATGGGTGCACGCTTGATAACATTATACAATTACAAAAATTGGTGAAAAATGGTTTTTTTTTTTTAGTTGTATATCTAAACCATTATTGTTATTGAATGAGATATAAAGGAAAAATGAAAATTTTATTCATATCTAAGCACTGCAAAGTTCAAAAGCTATCAAACGTTCAATATCAACATTAATAATCGAATCCTAAAAAGAGCTCCAAAAGTCCTATGCAAAGCCTAAAAACAGCAAAATAAAAGTAATCCTATAGGCTAAATCTCTCAATTGGTATCATTGCCATTAGTGTCTCCATGCTCCTGACCTTACCCTCTACCACTAATGCGAAACATAATAACCTTTGCCTCTAAAGTAGCAATCCTCTCTGCCATCATCTGATCCAAGCAATGTGCATATTAGCATTCGCATATAGAATTCACATAATAGAACATGCATACATTTTGTGTATGTAAATTACTTACCCTTCTCTCAAAGTCCATCTCTTAGATATATCTAGGAGAGGCTGACTATAGCCCATCGAGTCGAGCCATAATATGATGAGGCACTTGTACCTAGAAAGATTGACAGTAGACTTGCTTTAAAATAAAGCAATGGCAATAGAATGAGATCATAAATAGAAGAGAAGACTTACAAGAGTTGTCTCTACTAGAACAAAAGTAGAATTCATGGACGGGTCAATGGTGAATGTATGCCTTTGAATGATCCCCTCCCTGCTCATTACCAAGACGTGACCCTCAGGAGTAATGGTAAGGTTACTAACTATCACTCCAAGAGGAGCCTGGCCAGTAAGAGGGGATGTGGCGTCACTTACTATACTAGAAGAACAACCATGAGTAGTGCGACCTCTCTTCTTGGTAGGACCAGACTTAGAAGTAGCAGCTGTTAGTACATGGGGGGTTAAAGCAGCTCTCTAGGCTATAGTAAGCAAATCCAAGCCCAATCAGCATAAGTCATCTCAACAGTAGGAAAAATGAGGTCATCCACCTCAATATTAGCTAGGTAGATACCTAGTTTGCATAATCAATCAATTGAGCGAAGTCCACCGTCAGACGAGGAGGAGAAAGGGGACTAGGATGCTCAATGGGCCCTTTATTCCAATGATAAACTCTTTCTCCAAGATACCATATCAAGCTCTGGAGACTGTGACGAAGTATCCTTATGTTCACCAAAGGGCAAGCACTCCTCGTGGCATCATCCTAATGCACCTAAAGCTCTTACAGTCGGTAGTTAATCTGCAAGACAAATTCAAATAGGTGAGTATAATGACTTCTTCTTTTTTGAAACTAACACAATTATTACTCTCTTACATGATCCCAAGTAAGGTCTCGAATTGCCCTCCTAAGAGAGCCAGTTCATGACATGTGTTAGTGTCCTTGACCAAGTGTAGGCGTGAGGGTATCTATTGTAAGTCAACAAAGTAGTGGACTTTGGAAAAAGCCTAATCTCATAAGTCCAAATCTGTAAGTTGAAAGAATAAGTTCATGTATGCTATAACTAATGACAGGAAAAGAATATAAAAAGAGAATGCATGCCTCAACCCTAAGAGCAAAACCTCCAATCCTTTGCATTTCTCTATAGTCGTGATCCAAATAGAGGTACAATGAGATAAAGCAGCTCTCCCCTAGTCATAGAACTTAACTTGATCCAAGTCCTTTGGGAAAGGAAGGAGATATATCTCACCAGAATTTGATGCATTGGAGAAAAGCATCAAGGCCGACAGATAAAATATGAAGTTGTAGGCATGTTGTTTAGCACGAACACCAACAAAGTCTTCCTAGGCATCAATCTTGCCCATCCAAAGGTCTCATATGGGCTTGTACAAGATGGCAGTGTTAGACTTTCTCCTAGGAAGGTAACCAAGCAACTTGATCACCTCTTTATTGTGAGGACCAAGCAAAGCCAAGCAATTATCAAAAGGAACTAAGAAACCCTAAAATGAGAGATCCGTTATGGCAACAAAGTCCAGGGATTAATGGTGAACTCCCCAATTAGTGTACGGAATGAATAGGTCGTATCCTTCCACCGCTCAAAAAGTACCCTTAGAGTACACCGATCGTGCAGGCCGATTGATGGAAAATTAGTGACGAACGTGTCAAGTGTCAAAGATGGGGGCCTTGATGTGACTCAGGACAAGTTCCTTGATCTTCTTGTACCACTTGTGAGCCTGAGCTAGGTTCCTTCTAGGATGATAGTCACACTCATCCTAATAAATCACAATAGGTAAAAGGGTTTTTAAGAATTCAAGGCAAATTCATAACAATTAAAGTCAACAAGTACGTAAGCAAGGCATATAGATGACGTTCAAAAGTCAAGATTAATTGCCTAACAATCATAAACAGAAGTAAATAGCATGCAAACAGTCAAGGAATCGCACAACAAGGAAAAAACACAAAAATCGTAAAATTTTAGAAACTGCAAGCAATAGGCACATGCCTGTTTTAGACAGGGACGCGCCTGTCTTGAGTCATCTTCCACCTCCAGCCAACAGGTGCACGCCTATCTTCAAGCTCTGGCATAGGCGCGCACTTGTCTTCAAACTCTATAATAGGCACATGCTTGTCTTCAAATAGAATTGGAATTTTTTTTTTCAAACTCCACGAAAATAAAACAAAATAACATTCTATGCATAACAGAACATTAATACATCAATATAGAAGGAAAATAAAGCAAAGAAGAGGCATTCTAACCTTCGTGATGACATGGGTGGAAAAATCTCCAACAAGAGGGACATCTTGTCCATCCACAATGTCCTTGAGTGCTAATTTGATCATTGGTTGCACAAGGACAACATTGATATAGACGGGAAAGTGAACCATTGCATTTATTTGTAGAGAAATCAAAGAAAATCTATGCTGGTGGGAATTTGTATGTGGGTTATCAATGGTGAGAGTGATAAGTTTTTATAATATGTAGGGCTACCTCGAAATGGGCACATGCCTATTTGTAATAGTGCAAATAGTGCACGCCTAAAGGATAGATGCATGCCTATTGTCTCCAAGCTTTTGAATTTTTTGCTATTAAGCCCTTGTTTTGCAAGAAATCACATGCAGACCCTGGTTATGCAAAAAATTACATCCGAATCCTGACTTTTAGGAAATCAGATTTAGACCTTGATTTTTTAGGAAAGTACATTCAGACCTCAAGTTTGCAAGAATCTGCATTTAGACCCAGAATTTATACAATTTATAAAGACCCCAAAGATTTTTGAGTTTGATAAGGCCCTTAACATGTGTGAAAACTATGAAAAATGCACACTCAATTTGCGAGATGAAAAATGATTTTGTAGGAATACTAACAATTATGTTGTATTGAAGTTTATTTCTGTAGGAAATAGAAATAAGACACATTCTATCGATTTGCGAGATGTGTACTCCATTGACTAGGAGTTTTCTTTAGACACTAGCACATTCTATCAATTTGGGAGATGTGCAGTCCATCAACTTGGGAGTTTTCTTTAGACACTAGCGTAGTCTACAATTTGGGAGATGCCTACTCCATCAACTTGGGAGTTTTCTTTAAGTAGTAAAAGTGCACTCTATTGATTTCGGAGATGCGAGCTTCATTGATTTGGGAGTTCACTTTGAAGGTACAAATTATGTGATACTTTGTTGATGTTTATATTCCACAAACCCCTGCCTAACTAGGGGGTAAATTATAAGCACTAGAATTTGGGTTATAGTTTAGATGACCAATAATGATAGCCAGACACACTACTTAGTTATACAATTTGATTAGAAAGGCATCAAAACTCCCAAAAGAGACACCGATATGAAGGTAAAGTATGGGAAACAATTCACAATGATTGTTGGGAAGCAAAAATTAGAGTTTGTTTAGAACTCGAGGTCCATTTAGGGCAACTTATCCCTTAGGGCTTTAATCAAAGTCATCCATTTGTCCAAAATTAGGTTTTTATACTTATAAATAGGTGCATACCTGTGGACTAGGGCAAAACAGGTTCACATATAAGAGACAGGCGCACGCTTGTTATCTTGAAGAGCTCACTCAAAGGCTATATAAGAAACCTATCACTATTCATCCTGGTATCAAAATCCTTTGATTCTCACACTACTTAGAGTGTTATTTGGGAGTCTGAAGAGTAGAAAATTAAGATGCTTCATGTGTCTTTCATTGGTGTTTTCTTGCAAGAGTTATCGATGTACAAAAGTGCCCTTTGGATTAATCTATGGCACCTATCAAAATGAAGATTCTACTTCTGGCAGTACCAAAATTTGGTTAAGTCTTGAGGACATCCTTTTTTTTTTTTTTTTGGTTTATTTGCTTGCTTAACATGTTAGAATCATGTGTAGGATTATCGATGTATATGGTATCCTAGAATGTGTGTCTTAGGCCTATGTATGTTAGAATCATGCTTAGATTATTCTATGCTTTACGCCATGTTAGAATCATGCTTAGATTATTCTATGCTTTACTCCATGTTAGAATCATCTTAGGATTGAATGTTATTTATATACTTTTATAGTATGATTATATCCTCTTCTCCTTCTTTTATTTCTTTTTCATGGAAAAGTGATGATGAACTCATAGTTGTTGGTAAGGGACCATTGCTTTGAAGTGAATTATGCATTGTGTTTTGTTGTGATTCTATTTCTTCTCTTATTCTTGTTCTTATTGTTCAGTGGTACTGGCAAGGGACTCACAATAGATGGTGAGGGTTCATCATGTGGACATGAACTATGATTGGGCTATGCTTAACTATTATGCCATGTATTATTTAATAGAAAATGCCATGTTAGAGACATGTTTTAGGGGTGATGTGATTATGATTTAATTATGCATGCTTTTAACCTTTCTTTTTCTTTGAATGTTAGAATCATGATTTAGGGGTTTTTTTTCTACTTTTATTCTTTCTTTAATTAGCGATACATGGTTATGGACTCACAATTGGTGGTGGAAAATCATTATGTTCATATAAGATATGTTTGAATTGTATGACATGTTTCGCTTATTATGATTCATAACGTGATTACAAGCATGCTTTAGGAGTAGTTATAACTTGAACTCTTAGAATCATGATTAGGCCTCTTTTCTTCCTTCCTTTCTGCTATTAATAACTGAGAGTTGATAAGTAATGGCAGACTCATGATTGTTGTTGAGGAGTCATTAACTTGGTAATATCTCACTTATTGTTTGTAATGATGCCATGTTAATTCTATGCTTACCTGGTTGCATTACATGAAAATGGCATGAATATGATGATGCTTAGGTGGTGTGATAGGAATTTAATGCTCTTTTCAATTGTATGCCATGCCATGCTATTTTCTTTATGCTTGGTGAGTTAGGATCTAATAAGGAATAAATGGACTTATTTTGGTGGTAGGGAATTTATTGTTTATTTAGGTTTTATCTCACTTATTAGTGTTAATTTGTGATGGCTATTTCTAATGCTTATATTTAATTGCATGTTTTAAATGCTTTATTTTATTACTGTCATTTTTTTTGGACGATGTAAGTGGATGATTTCCACAATTTTTACCTTTCCCTTTATGTTACTTTTTTTAAAAAAAACTGATGTAATCCCTTTCCCCACTCCCCCACGTTTTATGGAATTGTTATTTTATTCTTCTCTCTCCTTTCTTTGTATGTATAACATGTACTCACCTTACATGCCTAATAAAGATAAAAATGAGTTGTGTGTTAAAATGACTTAGGATCAACAGAATAAACATTAATCTAATAAAAGCATTGGACTTAGAAAACCCTAGTAGAGGTCAGATTCACATCCAGGCAAGGTTAATCTTATACCTAAGTTCTCGAACTATCTCCAAAAGGGTGAACGTAGTTTAGGTCCAAAAGTGAGAAATCATAATGCCATCACTCACTGTCTGCCCATGGTTAGCACATTGGTGACAACTCCATTTCATTTCTCTAGGCTTGCCTTTACGGCTTATTTTGTGTTCCTTTAAGTCCCCGTGGTTGCAATCGCTCTAGCGGGATGAAAGCCCCGTTCACACTTGTTTATCAAGCATGCACCTAGTTGTTTTATTATTGTTCAAGTGTATATAGATGATATTAAGTTTGACTCAACTAATAAAAACAAGACTAATAAGTTTGTTGAGTTAATGCGAGAGGAGTTTGAAATGAGCATGTTAGGAGAACTTAATTTCTTTCTTGGATGGCAGGTTAAGCAAATGGATGATGAGATATTCATATCTCAATCAAAATACGCTAAAAACCTTGTCAAGAAATTTGAGCTTGAGAAGCCAAAACCTACGAGAACTCCTATTTACACTAAATTAAAACTTTCAAAAGATGATGCAAGAAAAAGATTGATGCTAGTCTATATAGAAGCATCATTGGTAGCTTGCTTTACCTCACTACAAGCAAATTAGATTTATGCTTTAGTGTAAGACTTTATGCAAGATTTCACGCAAAACCTAAGGAATCCCACTTGGCAATAGTGAAAAGAATCATCAAGTATGTCCATGGCACCTATGATTATGTGATATGGTTTCCTAAATAAACAAATGCTTATCTTGCTGGGTTTAGTGATGTTGATTGGGCAGGGAATGTTGATGACAGAAAGAGCACATTAGGCAGTTATTTTTATCTTGGTACCAACTTGGTTTCTTGGCGTAGTAAGAAACAAAACTCCATCTCCTTATCCACTACAAACATAGAATACATGGATATAGGAAGTTATTGCAAACAACTACTATAGATGACGTAGATGCTAAATGATTATGGTATCGAACAAAACATATAACTGTGTTTTGTGATAGTACTAGTATTATAAACATTTCAAACAACCCTGTCTAGCATTATAGAATAAAAATACATCAATATAAGATACCATTTTATAGGAGAGCTTGTTGAGTCAAAGGTGATACACATTGAACATATCTCTACTAAAAATCAATTAGCTGACCTAATCATTAAGGAATTAGATGTATAAAGGCTTGAGAATTTGAGAAGGGCCCTAGGCATTTATCAATTTTCTGAATAAAATTACTTTTTGTTACGTAAATTGTATATGCAATAGCATAAGTTTTCTTCTGATTAAGCATGTGTGAGATGTAATATGTGTTTTTACTGAAATACTGGTTAAAAATAAAAAATACAGAGAAGGCTACCAGTGTATGATGTGTGAAAGCCACCCTTCAGAGGAACCTTAGGATATCTAGGAAATATATTGAGATTGCCCAATCAAATGGAAAAGGGCTACCTATACTGTGTTTAATTTCCTAATCCAATGTGATTAGTTTCTATGAATGTGTCAAAATGTTATTTTTAACATCTTATTTGAATAAAAAATAAAGTTAAACAATTTTCTTATAGTTAATTTATTTCAGCTCTGATGCATGCTTCTTACGAATGAATCATATGATGCACAGATATTGCTGTTATGTAACTTGTAATTATTTCCTATTAAGTTATTTGTAACATACGATTGCTATACCTAACTTAAGTTTTACAGCTTTGTATGCATCCATGTGTCTTTTTGCCATGTCAATAATGTTGATATGAGGGTGAGAGTTTTTAGTGGTGGGAATCCTTTGTCATATAAAATTCCTTATTTTACTCAAAATCAATTTTTTTAAAATTGTGTCACTAATTGCATTAATGTGTTTCTTTTGGAAAATAAACTAAAAATCATATTGGAATTTGTTTTTGGAAAACCAAATTGGGCTAGGATACTTTCAAAGATTATCGCTTCTAGTTACGATTATATTGTTCTCTATCAAACACTTTTTGCATTATGCCTCTCTTTTGTTCTCTATTTCATTAAACCCTTGCGTAGCATTACATAAATCACAAAAATTGCAATGGCATCTATAACAGAATCTAAGTAATCCACAAGCAGCTCATCTTCATCAAGGGATTTTAGTGAAGAGACTAGTCATGACAGCACGCAGTTATAAGGATCAAAAAGGTAAGAAGAACAACATGTAGAAAAGGTTTCAATTGACCTAGCCATGAGTGATGATGAAAAGATTTCAGTAGGGTGAATGAAGAACAGAATCAAGCCCAAGTTCAACAAGTTTCTCACTACCAAAGCCAAGAAAAATTTTTAGAAATACACATCAAAAAGAAAGTTGTAGATTGAAAGGACTGTCAAGGTGGTAAACTTTCAGAACTATGGCCTGGGTGAGCTTCTTGAGTCCATCTATTAGACTAGAATGGTAAACAATTTTATACCCCCTATTAAAACTCTTATCCCAGAGTTTTATATGCATATACCTGCTTCAATTTATAATCTTAAAAGCTTTTGTTATCATAAGGTATATTATAGAGGTAGATTGGTTAAGTTTTCCCCTAATGTTATCAACACTTTCTTTGATATTCCCATAGGAAGTTTACATTCTATTGGTGAAAATTTTGTCATGAAAGATGTAATTGAAGAGCTTGATGGTAGGGATGATTTAGAATGGAAATCGAAGGATGGCATTGATAAAAAATTTCTTAATAAGAAGTATAGAATTCTGCATAAGATAAATCAATTTGATTGGTTCCTTTCTACCCAACACAATCAAGTTAGAGATGACAAGGTGAAGTTTCTATACTGTTTGAGTACCAATAGGCCAATTAATTTGGGTTTATTGATCTATAGGATGATAGTTCAAATTGCACCTTACAAGTCTTATTATCATTTGCTTGTTTTTTTGTGCTTGATTCAAGGCCTTTTAGCCTAAAGTGGTGTTCCTATGGCTTCTAGTGAGAGTACTAAGATAATGCTTAAGCTAATAACAAAAGGCTTTAGGAACATATTGCAAGATCAACCTAGGGAGGTAGAAATTCCACCTCTAAGACCTAGGAGAGTTAGACCAAATCTAATAAGTAATATGGAAGAACAATTAGCTCTAATAAATGTTGCTTTAGCTGATATTATGTAGGACATCAAGGAAATCAAAGAAAGACAACCCAAGCTTAAGAGGAAAATTGATGGCAAAGGACAAACAGATGAACAACCTCAAATACCAACTAATGAAGTAATGGAAGAGCAACCAAATGATCTTATGCAAGAAGAAGATCCCATTACTCAACATGTTGAGCAAACCGTTATGATGATAGATAGACAGTAGAGAAAAAAAAAAGAAAAAGAAAGCCAAAAAGAAGGCAAAGGTTGCTAAGAAGAAAAAGAAAAAGAAGGTCACGATTCCATTAAGAAGTCCAAGAAGATAAAAACTGTAGAACCAGCTACTGCTTCAACAAGCCAATATAAAACACCACGTTATCTTACCTCACATGACACTCCACTTCATCAAGAAGATACCCTACATGAACCCACACTTAAAAAAAAAAAAAACTAGCTAAGGAGGAGATGTTAGTAGCAGCTACAACAAAGCCATTGCATGAGTTGTCCAAGAGAATTGAGATCAATGCAAAGGAGTGGGCAAGAATTGTCAGAGAACAAGTGGCTTTGGTTACTGCTTATTCCCCTTACACCACTAGACAACAAGCTACTCCTGCACATTTTGAGCAAACTACACCATCAACCAAGGGTACCAGGATCAACATCATTATAGGTAGATCCAAGAAATGACTTGGTCTTCCAGCAAAGCTCCTAGTCCTCAAATCTACTTGACTTAATCGATTCTATATCAGCTCTTGAACTTTTTTTTAATGTTTTGTTTTTCAGTTTCCTTTTTTTTTTGGCACTTGTTTTGAAACCAAGGGGCAGAAGAGGTTTCTGAAACTTTTTTTTTTTTGCTTTTGGGAGTAGCTCTTCTGGTATACACTTTGATGATTTGATTTGCTTCTAGTAAGGGAGAGTAGTTTATGACTTTGTTTTTGCAGGTTTTTGATGTTTGAGTTTGTTAGTTTAACTTGCAAGTCATTGGTGTCTGCATGCGTTTGCAGAACTTGATGTTGTAGATATCGAACTATCTACACGATGTTTCATCTGTGTTGATCAAATTGTATGCAGGTTATTTTATTTCAATAATTATCTGTTATGCCTGTTTGGTTATGGGTTTGATAACTGAAAGTTTGTTATCACTATTCCATTGGATATTTCATTTACGTTTGTTACGTTTATTTTCTGTTGCCTTATACATATTTGTACATGTTGATCATTGTCTTAGAAACATGCTGATATTTCCATCACAAGTTGCCAAAAAGGGGAAGGTTATTAGTGTCAACGTGACACCTATACATGTGCAATGCATGACTTGTTTTGATCAAATTTGTGATAAAAACATTGAGATATTTTTTCTTACTTATTTTAGTATTTCTAGTATGTCCTTTATAAGGAAGTTTATATTGACCTTAATTATCTCTTATTAGAGTATAATATTATTTTAGTATTCTATTTTACTTAGGAGAATATAATATCACTTCCTATAATGTTGATCATTATCCTAAATTTACCATTTTGAGTTTTACTGAGATTTTACAGAATATTGATGACAATGGCAATTGATATTCTATTACTATATAAAGTTATTTTATAACTTATATAGTAATCACATTTCAAGGACTTGTGAAAAGAGCTTTAGAGAATATTTAAATGTGTCTTTATCTTTATTTCATGTGAGATTATTCATGTATGAGAGATTGAGAATCATGCATGAATTTGTTTAAGTCTGATTGAGATTATTTACACTAGAGAGTTGGGTGTCTATGTAATTCAGTATCAGACATGGTTGTAGTGTTTTATTTAACAGTGTGTTATTAAGCTATTAGTAATAGACAGTTAGCATTGCCACTAGAGTTTAGATCTTGGAGAGATTTATTTTACAAAGATTGGGTCATATGAGAGAATGGGTCAGCACTATAAACGTACCTAAATATTGTACAAACAAAAACTTAGTGAATTGCAGCTCTAAGCTGTCTATGGATGAAGGTTTTGTAACTGAACCACATAAATCCTCCTATGCAGATCTATATTGCAGTTATCTGTTATATTTTTCATAACTGATTCATATCTTTAGATCTTACAAAATCCTTTAAAAAATAATTTTTTTAAACAACTATAACATTTAAATTAATCAAATTCATAATATAATGTTATTAATATTTCATATCTTAGAATAAAATAAATAAAATTATAAATTTTGTAATGGCTAAATACTTGAACAATGATAATATTGGCAAATATTGATAGTTAAGTACCTTTAATATATTAAATAAATCAAAAGTAAATTACCACACACACACACACACACACACACACACATATTATACAAAGGGGGAAAGATCGGTGCATGCAAGATTAAACTCTACGTATGAAAACACAATAGAAAGCATTAAAATAAAGAACATGCAAATCAAATATAAACTTGAAAATAAAATTGACACAATTTAAACATATATAAACAAGATTGAACTTGAATTCTACTTAAATAAACTTGAAAACTCACAACTTGCCATCCAAAGTCTTCAAAGTGGATAGAATAAGTGTTTTCAAACGAAAGAAAGAAATTACAACTTGAAAGATTGAGGGAAGCAAGTGATACAAAGAGAACTTGAGAAAATGCTAGCTCCCAAGTGAGGAGTGAGCTTACTTATGGGCTAGTTTGGGTTGCTATTGCTGTGGAAAAAAATCACATTTTGCTGCAGCAATAGCAACCCAGGGGCATTTGGGATTGTTTCTCAACTGTTTAAAAAAATAATGCAGAAAAAATCAATTTTAAAGAAGGAGTTCAAAAACTTGTGGCCACCTGCTTTTGGAAATTAGATTCTGTTTAGAGAAATTAAAATATCTAAATCGCCCCCAAAAAATATATAAAATTACCCTTATTTACTAAAGTTTTTTATTTAAATTTATGCTTATAATTAACATAAATAATTATCTACTTTTTTATTTTTATAAAATCCTTTTTTTAAAAAATAAGAAAACCGATTTTATACTTCGCCGGAGGGATCACCGAGAACCGTCAGAGCTGTTGCCAGGAAAAGTTGTTAGAGCACGTTTATAAATTTTGTAATGGCTAAATACTTGAACAATGATAATATTGGCAAATATTGATAATTAAGTACCTTTAATATATTAAATAAATCAAAAGTAAAATACCACACACACACACACACATATTACACAAAGGGGGAAAGATCGGTGCATGCAAGATTAAACTCTATGTATGAAAACACAATAGAAAGCATTAAAATAAAGAACATGCAATTCAAATATAAACTTGAAAATAAAATTGAAACAATTTAAACATATATAAACAGGATTGAACTTGAATTCTACTTAAATAAACTTGAAAACTCACAACTTGCCATCCAAAGTCTTCAAAGTGGATAGAATAAGTGTTTTCAAACGAAAGAAAGAAATTACAACTTGAAAGATTGAGGGAAGCAAGTGATACAAAGAGAACTTGAGAAAATGCTAGCTCCCAAGTGAGGAGTGAGCTTACTTATGGGCCAGTTTGGGTTGCTATTGCTGTGGAAAAAAATCACATTTTGCTGCAGCAATAGCAACCCAGGGGCATTTGGGATTGTTTCTCAACTGTTTAAAAAAATAATGCAGAAAAAATCAATTTTAAAGAAGGAGTTCAAAAACTTGTGGCCACCTGCTTTTGGAAATTAGATTCTGTTTAGAGAAATTAAAATATCTAAATCGCCCCCAAAAAATATATAAAATTACCCTTATTTACTAAAGTTTTTTATTTAAATTTATGCTTATAATTAACATAAATAATTATCTACTTTTTTATTTTTATAAAATCCTTTTTTTAAAAAATAAGAAAACCGATTTTATACTTCGTCGGAGGGATCACCGAGAACCGTCAGAGCTGTTGCCAGGAAAAGTTGTTAGAGCACGTTTATGACAACACCCCCCCACCCCCCCCACCCCTGCCCCCCGCCCCCCAACCCCCACCCCCACCCCCCCCCCCCCCAACCCCCAACCCCCGCCAAAAACCATCTTGTTCTTCGGAGTACGATCTATGCAATGACAGATGAATCAATGGCAAATAATTCACCGTTTAACAACAAAATATGGCCAAACTTCTGGCAGCCGAAAGTTTTGCCATCTTCTACAGTGAAAGCGAATCTCCAATGCCTGAAATATCTCTACCTTTGGATACATCGAACAGAGCCGATCAAGTATACACCAGAGTTGTCATCGGATGTGTTCGATGACAATGGCCGCAACAGACTCTTACGGTGGCCCAATGACCCTCAAGTATTAATTTTTCTTTTCTCAAATTTCATAAATAAATTTAATTACTTAAATTTAAATGAATATAATTTACATTTAAACACATATTAAATAAACGTTATTAATTAATAGAAAAATAAAATCATATTTATTTAATATGTATTAATTTATTATATTTTTTATAAATTTTAAATTATATTATAAATAAATGTGTTTAATTTTTTTTATTAAATGTTAAATTTTAAATTGATTTGATTGTGATATAAATAAAAAATTAAATTTAAACTTAGATATTTAGTTATGCAATCATACATTTTACATAAATTAAAAAATTTATATTTTTAAAATATTATAAAGTACTTATATTTATTAAAAATATAAAATATAAAAATATATTTATTCTACATAGTTAAAAGAACTATTATAAATTATTAATAACTACAAATTACAAAGAAATAATATACATGTCTATTTTAGTCATGTACATATAATAAAAGCTGCAACAATAGAGATCTTAAACACCTCTATCCTTTCTTTTAAAAACTAAAGCAATTTTTAAAAGTTGATTTATGAAACACCCTCCTGCTTTTTTTTTTAATCTGATTTTTTCTACAAAAAAAATAGAAGCTGCTTATTTCCGCAACAATAGCAACCCTTGTTTGGCCTATATATAATTTGCAATCTTAAGTTGCAAACTTCAAGATTAGATGTTGGCGTCTTAGATTTCACATGCTTATCTTTAAGATTGTTGAATGCCCTTAGAACATGAATTGAAAAGGTTGCTTTTTTTTCCATGCTTCCATCATGAGCTTTGGAAGCCTAAATTGGAACCCTAAAAAATCAGGTCACACTACGATCCACCTGCTATACTCATACAAAATTACTTATAACTGTTGGATTGGATACTCATTATTAGCCTCGAATCCAACGGCTTATATTAAACGGGCTATTTTATGAAAATTTGACCTTTAACCGGTCAATAGAGTAGCGACAAAAATCGACCTCACATTTGCATATTTCTCCCTCCTCCTATCAACTTCTTTCATCTTCCATAGGTGATTTACTATCTGGCAGAACTGTCAACTTATTTCAATCATGCGATAGTCCAAGAACTCCAGTCTCCATGGGTTTTATTACACTTGATCTATCCAAGTTTGCATTCTACAGACATCATGACAGATGTTCGAAACAAGGTCTTTGATAAGTATCTATTTATGTATCATTTTCATATCAATTCGTCCATATTTCTTTGCTATATTCCTTGGTATTTTTATGTTTTTGTGTGGTTTTGATGTTTGTAGGAGTTTTGGAGCAACTTGCACAAAAATGGAGTAAAACCCTTCATTTTCACCTCTGCTAGTCAGTTATCTTCTCGGATTTAATTGTATTGATCTACAATGAACCCGATGACATGTTATATACCGTTGGAAAGCTCTCGAAGTCTATTTTCTGGAGAAATTTACGGTTTATAAATCCATTCAGTGTACCAAAAGTTGTAATCAAAAAAGTGTGAGAAGTATAGAAATGTAATTCCACAAATCCTGTAGCATGTATAATACGGGACACTGTAGCAGGTTACTGTAGCAGAGTATTTAAACACATTTTAGGGTTTTATTTTCATAACGTGAAGAGGGGAAAACGTGGGAGGAGGCTGCATTTCTGGATTTCTCTCATCCCTTGGAGTTCTTGAAGGAGAAAGAAATTTTGAAAGAGGAGGAACTACAATTCCAAGAAGATTCATCTACAAAGAAGATTTTCAAAGAATTTGCTAAGTTCTTTTTTTCCTTTTCAATTCTGGAATTTCTCTGTATTGTATTTGTTATTCTGATTGAATATGTGTAACTAAATCTGAATTGGTTGAGGGTGATTTTCAAAGCCCTTGATATGGATTTTGTGAGTTGATTGTGTAAGAAATTGTTATCCAATTCTCTAATTGAAGTTGCTTTTATTTTCCCATATCTAATGCTTATGATTGCTTACTGATTGTATTTGGAATGGCCAACTGAATATAATCTGTTGTTGTCTATTGCTGGATTAGAAATCTTGATCCGTAATTGTCATGAATTTCCAATCATTAGTCGCAAAATTGTGATCAGAGATTGCAATTGGAAAATACAACCTAGGTTAAATAATCCGACCTTGTGTGAGTATTGCTTAGATCAACCTATCTTTCTCATCGTAATGCTTCTATTGAATTAAACTTAGAGAGCTTGTTCTAGGTTGTTTAATGGATATAGATTAAATAAAGAGCTTGTTTTATTTAACAACAAAGTAAGGAAAGATTGGGATAACAGAGCTTGTTGTTTTCTACGGTTGATAACTTCAATGCTGTAATTGGATTACAATTCTATGTTAATTCACAAATTCATATCTTGTGGCAGAGAAAGAACCCTTAACCAAGTGTCTCTCATTGAATTTTTAATTCATTTAATATTGTGTTATGTTATTCTTTATTTGCCTTCGTATTCAGTTTAATTAATCATTCAACAAAACCCCCCATATTTAGTTTATTGTTGCTGAAAAATAACAAATTTAATTAGAATCAATCCTCGTGGAAACGATATCTCACTCATCACTTTATTACTTGTGCGACTAGTATACTTGCTAGTTTCGAACGCATCAAGTTTTTGGCGCCGTTGCCGGGGATTGATTTTCTAATCGATTTGTTATTTTGTTTCCATTGTTTATTCATATTTTCTTTGTTTTTCTTTTCTGATTGTTTGTGTTTAGACAACATGGCAGTAAACTTCTATCAATTCAGTAGCGGATTTGAGCCACAAGTACCATGGAGAGTAAATGAGGTAAGCACTCCGAACATTGAACAACAACTTTCTGAGCTAACCTCTCTTGTGGAAAACATGGCTATAGGAGATATACAAAAATCTTATGAATGTGGGATATATTCTACGATAGAGCATCCAATCGATATGTATCCAACTTTACAAGAAGAATATATGGAACAAGCCAATGCCATGGGTGGATTTCCAGGATAAACGAGGCAATGGTATGATCCTTTCTCTAGCACTTACAATGCTGGATGGGAAGATCAACATAATTTCAGTTACTGGAATCATCAACCAATCACTCCAAATGTGATACCAAATCGGCCCCAAAGTTTCAATCAACCTAGAGTGCAGCAACCATTTCAAATGCAACCACCACCAATGCCACATCCAGCACCGCAACCAGCTTAGCAAAACTCAGGTAGGTCTGCGACGATATTGTTAATGCACTTGCCACTAATACAATGCAATTCCAGCAGGAAACTGGGGCAAGTATCCAAAATCTCGCAAATCAAATAGGACAATTGGCTACTAGGATGAGCAAATTCGAAGGCCAATGCTCAGAAAAATTATCTTCTCAAACGGTGATCAATCCAAGAGAGAATGCTTGTTTGATAACTTTGCGAAGTGGAGAGCAAATTCGAAATGGAGAGCAAATGGAAACTGGGGCAAGTATCCAAAACCTGACAAAGAAATCACAAAATGATGAAGGAGATGACACCACTTCCACCATGAACAACACATCATCTTCTAAGGTCGATCTTGAAACTCAAATTCCTTCTTATGGTATTCCTCCACCATTTCCTAGCAGATTTGCAAAATCAAAGAAGGAGGAACAAGAACAAGAAATCCTGGAAACTTCCCACAAAATCAAGGTAAATATACCACTTCTGGATGCTATTGAGCAAGTACCTCGTTGTACAAAATTTCTCAAGGAGTTATGCACCAACAAGAGAAAGTTGAAGGGAAATGAGAAAGTAAGTGTGGGGGAAATGTTTCAGCTGTATTGCAAAGAAAAATTCCTCCAAAATGCAAAGATCCAGGTATGGTCACCATTCCATTCACCATTGGTAAAACCAAGTTTGAAAGAGCTCTGTTAGATTTAGAAGCATATATTAATGTCATGGCCCCCCCATATTCTATTTATGCTTCCTTAAATCTTGGAACCTTTTACGGGAAAACTGGTATACCATTCAACGGGCTGATCATTTTTAAGCATATCCAAAAAGAGTTGTGGAAATGTGAAGATCGTGCTTGTGCAGGTGAATCAATGGTTCCCAGCAAACTTCTATGTCCTGAAATTAGAGGATGAGACATCTCCTATCCAACTCCGATTCTTAGGGTGGTTTTTGGTGGTGGTGTGGGTTGGGTGGGTGGGTTGGGCTTGTGTTTTTTTTTTCTGGGGGGGGGCATTGGGGGGGGGGGGGGGGGGGGGTGGGGGGGAGACCTTCTCGAAAATGTTAGAACCAAGATTGATGTTCATGATGGCTACTCTCATCATTAGAGTTGATGGCAGGTGATATGTTTCAATATTTTTGAGCAATGAGGTACTCTAGTGACTTACATTCTGTTTTTACAGTTGACGTTGTTGATTCTTTGCCACAACAATATTTTGAGTTAACTCGCAAGAATGGATTGGATGTAGATATTAGTGAGCATATAGGGACAGAAAATTCCAATGAGTTAGGAATTTTGATACAAGTGTCCAAAGAAATGGAGGAAGTTGTGGCAAGCTTAGATGAGACCATAGCAATAACCACACATAGGTATGATGTTTTATACATTCAATTTTCTTTATCTAATGAGAAAATTCTTTCTTTTGTGATGACAGCCCCTGCCTTGGAGCTTAAGCTTCTTCCAGATCATTTGAGGCATGGATTATTGAGTGAGAATGATCCTTTGCCAATTATAATAGAAATGGGCCTTGCACAAATACAAGAAGAGAAACTCGTCCAAATACTTACAGGCCACAAAACAGCTATTGGGTGGACGATTGCTAACATCCAAGGCCCAGCCATATGCATGCACCAATTCTGGTTGGAAAAAGGATCCAAGCCCACTAGAGAAGCACAGCAGAGATTGGACCCTGCCATGATGGAACCAACGTCGGGCTGAGGACGTTAAACCAAGCGCTTATTGGGAGGCAACCCAATGTTTTTGAAAAATAAATAAAAAAAGAAAACAAAAATAAAATATGGTAATAATGATCGATTTTTGTGTCTCGAGGAGATTCCTTTCGTAGGCCATCAAATTGATCAGGTTTTATCTCTCTTTGCCATCTGTCTTATTTGTTTTTATATTTCTTTTACTTGTTTTTGAATTTTGTTTGCTATTGTGTTGTTATCTCTTTTATGTGTCTTTAGTTTCGTTTTTGCTCTTTTCTTTTCCTTTCTTTTGTTTAATTTGATTACTCTGTGCTTTGAGCTCATTGGTGCAGCAGCTTGTGGAAACATTCAAACGGGAGTTGAAGCCATTGTTCGAAGGTTTGAAACGTGCATATCTGGGAGAAGAACAAACTCAATCGCATTATCGGTAATATCTCTCCTTTTCTTCTCTTCAAGGGATGCTGATATCTTTCTATCGAACCTTCGTAAATATTTCCCTTCACTTCCTCAAAAGGCTGTGTTTAAAATTTATAAAGTACGGATGACTAGACTTTGGGCATTGATGCTCCTAAATGTGCCTGCTGATATCCGATGGCTTATCGAAGCCAAGGTGAGATTGTCACATGAACCGGACATTAATCTCGCAAAATACATGCCTGGTCTAAGAAAGAGCTACTACGCCAAGAGGCGAAGAGCAAAAAGGTTACAAGTATGTTATAAATGTGCTAGATGGAATTGTAACCAGACTTGTCGTTCATTAGGTTTTGCGTCCAGGAATAGAGAAGATAAACTTTCATTTATTAAGAATGGTTTGCGTAATGAGTCGCTGGATAATGTTTTGTTAACTCTCGAGTCACATTCTTGTGGACTTGTTCAGCGTGAATTGCTTAATCTATGGACACAATTTCATGATGAATTGCAGTGTTATAGTCTAGGGAATCTGACTAAAAACGACCTGTTTGCCAGTTTATAAGAAAACTGGATGGGAAGCAAATCCCCGACTCATAGAAGGCGTTTCAGCCGTTACTGGACGTAAAACCAGAGAAGATGTGAGCCACAATCACAACTACTTGTATATTTGAATGTGTGTTGTTGTTGTCGAATTTTATTTCTTTCTTGTTTCGTTTAATCTGATTATCAATGTTGTTTTTTTGTGTTGTTGTTGTTTGTTGATTTTGTTTGTTTTAATTTCAAGTGTTCTTTTTGACAAACCATATGACTACCCTATGGCATAAGTACACGTGGGAGACAAGTGTGGAGGTTTTGTCAACCTCCACCGAAAGTGTATCTCTATTTTTTATGCTTAACGTGGGAGACAAGTGTGGGGGTTTTGTCAACCCCCGCCGAAAGTGTATCTCCATTTTCCATGCTTCACGTGGGAGACAAGTGTGTAGGTTTTGTCAAAACTCGCCGAAAGCATATCTCATTTTTTCAAATCTTGGGGCGATAAATCTGCATCGAGCAACTCCCACCGAAATTATGTCCCCACGTGGCAAATTTGAGAGTTTTACGTGTGTATATATCCATGCTGCATATTTTGAAATGTCATTTTATAACCTATCTTGCACTTGAATCGCATAATGCTTAATGTACATCATTGTCTTGCAAAAGTTTAGAGCACTTTTAGAAATGGAGAAAAACACCAATTCGGCGATTCCAAAATATATGCGTATTTTGTGGATCGCAATTTGGTAAAGATGGAGAGTTTACAACAGCAGCTCTTGATCTTGGTAGGACATTAGCTGCGAGGGGTATTCATTTGATTTATGGAGGGGGTAGTCTTGGGTTAATGGGGTGTGTGTCAATAGCTGCATCCCTAGGAGGGAGCAAAGTTCTCGGCATTATCCCTAAACCATTAGCTGTACGAAATATCGTAGGCAACACAATCGGGGGAGAGTTACAGGTCTCTAGTATGCATGAGCGTATTGCACATATGGTTGTTAAGTCCGATGCATTTATAGCTTTACCGGGTTGTTATGGTACATTAGAGGAGATATTTCAAATCACCTCTTGGGCACAGCTAAACATCCATCGGAAACCCATTGGTTTGTTAAATGTTAATAATTTTTTTGATGGTTTGTTGTTCTTTCTTGATCAAGCTGTAGAAAAAAATTTCATCTCACCGTCAGCAAGGCAAATGCTGGTTACAGCTTCAACTGCAGGAGAGTTAATTGACAAACTACAAGAATTAGTCTATTCACCTGATCCAACAATGGCTCGGATAAATTGGTTTGGAGAAGGCAACAAAAGGCGTCAACTGGATTTAACCCTCCATCTGTAATCTCTATTTGCTGGTTTGCTTCGTTTTGGTTTGCTTTCTTTTTAGTGTGTTTATTTGAGATTTTTCATGTCGTATCTATTGAGCTTTTTCAGGTTATTTCTTTCGTCCCAGGTAATATTTTCTAATCTCGGTTTTTAGAGTGGTGGCTTAAAAAGTTCAAGTTCTCTTGAAACGCATTCTGGATCTCTTCAATCCATAATGGCTGAATAAGGAGGCTAACTTCGAAACTTTGTAGACCCATTCTAACTAACTTGTTTTTGTTTGCTGACTTGTTGAACTTTGTTATTTTATGAGTGAGTTTAGTTTTGCGTAATTTAGAGTTGTTATGTGTTTTTATCTTTATCAGTTTCGATTAAAAAAAAAACAATTGTGAAAAAACCTGAGAATGGCAGAATATGGGGTTTTCTTAACTCTTGAAACGCATTCTCTCTCAATAAATCTGTAGTTTGTTTATTTTATGTTGTTTGAAGTGTCTTGTTTCTTGTTTGTTCTTTCATAATAAAGGTATATAGGCTGGAAACCTTAAGTCTGTGGGCTACTGGTCCTAAGGCTTGTTGAAATATACAATCTTGACTCAGGTGTAACAACGCCACGTACCTCTTTTCTTGCATTTTGTGTGTCGATGATAAGATAATGATTGAATTAAAAATAACTCTTGGAAAATGATAAATGATGCATGGATCTATGTGCTTGAAATGTTTATTGGTTTTCGCTTTGCTTTTGATTCCTTGCACAACATTGAGCACTGAGCCATTATCACTGAGTATTTGTTCACTTAGAGAAAGTTTATGTAATTTAAATGTTTCTTCAGATTTCAATGAATTCTAGAACTTGTTTGATGGTCACTCGAGGCGAAATCCTAGACTGTGCAACATTGGGGAAATGATTTAGGACATCTTTGGACCGTTTGAGCCTTAATAGCCAACCTTGACTGAAATTGATCCCTAGTTACCCCTTTGAGCCTCTGTAAGCTTTTTTCTTTGTTAACTCACTAAAAGATTTCCTAACCTAAAATGAATTTATTCCAAACAGTTTATCCCTTACCTATGAGCATGTAGATCATTCACAATTAAATTCTGAGCTATGTTCCGGTTTTGGGAAGTTAGAGGAGGTTGGGATGTGTCATGAGCAATGCAAGTGAGTTCTATTATGTTTGTAAAAAAAAAAAAAGAAAAAAAAGAAAAAAAAAAAGCCAATCTGTACTTATCGTCCACGTAGTTACACATTGAGGACAATGTGTTGTTTAAGTGTGGGGGAGGGGAAGTGTAATAAAAAAAAGAAAAAAAGAAAAAAAAGAAAAAAAAAGAACAAAAGAAGAAGAATAAGAGATCTATACCCTTAAGTTTTCTTAAAAAGAATGAAACAACAAAGTGTGGGGGTGTAGTTTTCTTTTGTTTTCTAGAAAAAAAAAAATTGAGTGTTCTAAATAAGTTTGGGGGAGTAACCTGGTGAATTGAAATGAAGTTGTGTTATAGGGTTGAGCTCTACATAGTCTTGAATGATTTATGTGTTTGTGGGTGATTTGAGCCAAATTATTATCCCTTATCATACCTTCACCCAAGCCAAACGTTACAAGCTTAATAAAGTCCTACTTGATCCTTGGTGTTGTGCATGTATACATTAGTGGAGAGTGACTTGAAAAGCAAGCCTATGGAGTTCATTTATACACACATCTTCAATATTAAATATGATTCATTTTTATGCATAAACTCATCCGGGTTACAAGTGATTAGGTGAGAATGGCTCTACACACACACACTTGAGGAATTGAAGTGAAGCGAAACTAATCTTTGAGATAAAATTCTTGATCAAGTGCATTATTTTGAAGTTTTCCTTGGGTATAATTAAGTACAATCTTTGAGGCCTATTTGCAAGTTGAAGCATTTGTGTGTGTTAATTTTTTCTTTGATTCTGTTTCGGTTTAGTTTTGTTTCGTATCATTTTAGTTGCTCGAGGACTAGCAAAGTCTAAGTGTGGGGGAATTTGATAGGTGTCTATTTATGTATTACTTTAATATCAATTCGTCCATGTTTCTTTGCTATATTCCTTGGTATTTTTATGTTTTTGTGTGGTTTTGATGTTTGTATGAGTTTTTGAGCAACTTGCACAAAAATGGAGTAAAACCCTTCATTTTCACCTCTGCTAGTCAGTGATCTTCTCGGATTTAATTGTATTGATATACAATGAACCCGACGACAGGTTATATACTGTTGGAAAGCTCTCGAAGTCTATTTTCTGGAGAAATTTACGGTTTATAAATCCATTCAGTGTACCAAAAGTTGTAATCAAAACAGTGTGGAAGTATAGAAATGTAATTCCACAAATCACTGTAGCATGTATAATACGGGACACTGTAGCAGGTTACTGTAGCAGAGTATTTAAACACATTTTAGGGTTTTATTTTCATAACTTGAAGAGGGGAGAACGTGGTGGGGGCTTCAACTCTGGAATTCTTTCATCTCTTGGAGTTCTTGAAGGAGAAAGGAAGCTTGGAAAGAGGAAGAACTACAATTCAAAGAGAAGTACATCAAATTTGCTAAGTTTTTCCCTTCCCTTTCATTTTCTGGAATGTCTCCATGTTGTATTGTATTTACCACGTTCTTAAACATGTGTAACTGAATCTGAATGGGTTGAGGGTGATTTCAAAGCCCCTGATATGGTTTTTGTAAGTTGATTGTGCAAGAAGTTGTTATCAAATTCTCTAATTGAATTTGCTTGTATTTTCCTATATCTAATGCTTATGATTGCTTGCTGGATTGTATTCGAATGGCCAATTGAATATAATCTGGTTGTTGTCTATTGCTAGACTAGAAATCTTGATCCGTAATTGTCTTGAATTTCTAATCCTTAGTAGCAAAAATGTGATCAGAGATTGCAAATGGAGAATACAACCTAAGTTAAATAATCCGAGCTTGTGTGTTTATTGCTTAGATCAACCTATCTTTCTTATCGTAATGCATCCATTGAATTAAATTTAGAGAGCTTGGTCTAGGTTGTTTAATGGATAGAGATTAAATAAAGAGCCTGTTTTATTTAACAACAAAGTAAGGAAAGATTGGGATAACAGAGCTTGTTGTTATCTACGGTTGATAATTTCAATGCTGTAATTGAATGACAATTCTACGATTAATTCGCAAATCCATATCTTGTGGTAGAGAAGGATCCCTTAACCAGATTTCCCTCATTGATCTTTTATTCAAATTAACTTCTGTTTGTTATTCTTAATTTGCATTCTTATTTCACTTAGTTAATCATTCAACAAAACCCCCCCATTTAGTTAATTCTTGCTGGAAATAACAAATTCAATTAGAATCAATCCTCGTGGGAACGATATCTTACTTATCATTTTATTACTTGTGCGACTAGTATACTTGCTAGTT
>SNVD02010288.1:0-43113 GCA_013180625.2 Boswellia sacra | reverse complement strand
TGAAAAATTTTAACCCAGTCATCGAAAAGTAGGAAACCCAACCAAAAAGTAGGGAAACACGGAGACAAAAATCCAAAACTAGATTGCACAGGCCACCACTCCGTCACATTCCATAACTAGGAAGAACCTTCTTTGCAGTTACCCTCCCTACTCTCCAATTTTTCATTATATAAAGAACCCACCTTCAATCTCGTCCATCAGACCCCTTCAATCTTGTCAAGTCTCAATCTTTTTTCAATTATCTTCATCTTTCTTGTGCTTTCTCATCCAACCATGGAGTTTCAACAACCAGGATTAGGGATGGCAATTGTACCCGGGCGGGTTCGAGTACCCGGCTACCCAGTCCTGAAATGTCCAGGGAATTACCCGGAATTCCGGGGATTTAAGCCAGGGACGGGGATGAATTTTTTGGGTATTGCTCGAGGCTGGGCTGGAATTAATTAACTAAATAATTATTTATAATTTTTACTTAATTTATATATAATTTAGGCCCACACCCACTAATTTCACAAAGCCCAACCCAATTTATTAATTTCACAACTAGCCCGATGCCCAACAACTATAAACTAAGCCCGACCCAATTTACTAATTTCACAACTAGCCCGATGCCCAACAACTATAAACTAAGCCCAACCCAATTAAATTACTATTTACTAAAAAAATTAGATAACACCAAAGAGGTTTGAACCCGAGTTCTCAAGGGAGCCAACATACCAACATACCACCGGGCTACACGTGAATATTAAATAGAATTTAGAAATCAACATGAAATACTCTAATTACATACAGAAAATTAAAAAAAAAAAAAGAAACTGGGTACATATCCAGGGAATTCAATTCCCTGACCCCAGGATTAAATTTCCCGGCCCCGAAATTTTCGGGGAATTTTCTGGGGCAAGGGATCAAAAAACCTACCTGGGGCTGGGGCCGGGGATTGAGGTCCCCGGCCCCGGCCCCGAGTTTTTGCCATCTCTAACCAGGATTACTCATTCTACTAAAAAACCAGTTAAATCTAGCACAATCTCCAAAAAAATCCAAGTAGGAGTATTGATTTGTGTTGTTAGATGTTTGTTGGATGCTGTCGGGTGTTTGATTAACATGGGATTGGATTTTTAATTGTTTAATTTGAGATAAAATTTATTAGTAGACGTGTTTGATGTGTATATGAATGTTTAGTGTTCCATTTAGGATAAGTTTTGGTTTTGCAAACAAATGAGTGTTTTGCTAGTAGGCTCTAGTTGATCTACAAAGGAAGAGAGAATTCGGGAAAAGAAAGAGAGAAGATTTCTATCATGGCATTCTAGCCTATTGCTATTCTAGCATAATTCATATCAATTTATAATGAATCATGTATTTCTAGCCGAAGTATGGCATTTCTAGCCTAATTCAAGCAAGCAAAGCTATTTTAGCTTAATCCAATCATTCAAGAGGCAATTAAGGTAATTCATACCTATTATATGCTATTCCTAACATAATTCAAACCAATCATAAGTTTTTCTAGCATGATTCTATTCATGTGCTCCTAAGCATGATTCTAGAGATGTGCTCTTAAGCATGATTCTAAGCATTCGTGAAGAAAATAAATTCCTAATTATGATTCTAATATAGAAAGGAAAACGGACTTACCTCGACACACATTTCCACCTCACAAAACAAACAAAGGGTTAAACAATTCATAAAACCCCTAAACATGCTTCTAAGTATCAAAATAAATTCTAAACATGTTTATTCTAAAGCAAGAAAAATAAAGGAGAAAAGAAGAGGAAGAAGAGAGAACTGCTCTTAGGACGTACCCTTTCCCAGTTTAAAGCAAAATAAAATGCTAGAAAACTTTAAACTAGAAGAGACTTCTTGAATTCTCAAGTGCGTCTTCAAGAGACAGAAGAGATGAATTTTATGTCTTGGAAGCGAGGAGGGGGGCTGTTTATATAGGAGAGGGTTGAGACTGAAAAAGGAAGAAGAGAATCAAATATGGAAGGTTTCTAATGAAATTTTTCATATTTGACAGGACAATAGTTGGCCGACTATTGGTAGACCGCCAGTTAACACTTTAATAACTGGCTGGCTATTGGCTAATAGCCAATAGGCATTCTGATAGTAGCCAGCTATTTCCCTCCTGACCTTTTTATTTTACAACTTTTCAGTGCACTCCCTTTTGACCTTTGTCTGTTCAATTGCACATAACTTTTCAAGTTTGACTTTGATTCATGATCCATAAATTTCTATGAAAACTATACATCTATAGCTTCGTAATGGTATATGACTCATCAACATATTCCTCCCGGTTTGATTTCTGTGATTTTTTTGAAGTCATGTGTTAGTTTTTGAGACTCTTAGTCAGTTTCTTCTAACCTCCCTTTTGCTTTTAGGGCATTTCGGTCATTTTCATTACTTGACATTCTCTTAATTTCATCATCGAGCCTAAAAAATCAGGTGTCTACAGCTTGCCCCTACTTCAGAGAAGTCTGTGAGACAAAAAAATCGACAGCATACTCGCACTTCATCTTTCCTCTTCTCATCTAGACATCTTCACCTTCATTTTCATTCTGTTAGACTTCTCATCATCTTCTTCCCTCTTCCATTCCTACGAAAAGGTATGCCTACTCATGGGCTAATATGCCCATTCAAGGGCTCGCGTGCCCCTTCAAGGGATGATGTGCATCCTTCTAATTTATGCAATTCATCCTTCAGTGTCGACAGATGCATGCTTATGATGTACAATGTGCACTCTTCTAGTGTAGCCAAATGCATCCTTCTAATGCATGAAGTGCATCCTTACGATGCTAAGATAAAACACTCTTCAATGCATCTACTTCTTAGGGTTTCTAACACTCCTCAGTGCACTTACTTTCGAGGATTTGTTAGCACTCCTCAGTGCGCCTATTCTAAGGGCTTCGAACACTTTTAAGTGCATTTACTTCCTAGGGTTTTCAACACTCTTTAGTGCACCCCTTCTTAGGGCTTGTGCCTATTCTAAGGGCTTAAAACACTCTTAAGTGCACATATTTCCTAGGGTTTTCAACACTCTTTGGTGCGCCTCTTCTTAGGGCTTGTGCCTATTCTAAGGGCTTAAAATACTCTTCAATACACCTACTTCCAAAGGTTTCTTCTAATGCATGCCCATCAAAAAATGCCTGTCATGCATTACTGCGTGGTCTTTAGACCTTTTCATTCTTCCTACCTTTGGCTTAGTATTCTTCCTTAATCTCTTCAAACATTTGCATCTAATGGGTTTCATGCCCTTCTTCTGAGTATTCTTCATTCTATTCTCAATTTCTTTACTCCATTAGGGGAAAATTCTTAATTTGCTATGGTTGAACATTCTTTGTTTTTGATCTCTTCAGATTTTGCATTCATAGGACCCTTCGCTGGGGAATTCTTATCATGGTGTTAATTCTTGGACTCGTTAGGGATTCTTCCATTGTCTTTGCAAATTCCTGCAAAATATCAAACATCACTTGATGATTTCAAATTAACTTAAAGTTTTGACCTTGTTTTGTGTATTTTTCAACAAACTATTTTATTCCATATGGAGGAATTCTTGCATGTGATTTCGGTCGAAGATTCTATCGACTGGTGCTACTCTTCTTTCCTTGTGAGTTGCTAAGCTATTCCCATGGTTAGGTGCTTGTCACCGGTTCATTCGAAAGTTCCTTTGGTCTTTAAGATCAATGAAGATTTTTCTTTTCTTTTCTTTTTTCATTTTCTTTCTTTTTTTTTCTTCTTTTTCCCTTTCTTCTTTTCTTCCTCTCTCTCTTCTTTCTTTTTGTTCTTTTATTTTTCTCTCTTTTCTTTCCTTTTCTTTCTTTCTTTCTTTTCCATTATTTCTTTTCTTTCTTTCTTTATTTCTTTCTTTCTTTTTCTTTATTTCTTTCTTTCTTTCTTTTAAAGGGACAGTCGGGCAACTATTAACCAATAGTCTCTCAACAATTTGATTGTCAACTGGCAGTTAGCCAAAAGTCGCTCGACAGTCTGACTACCAGTCGACAGTGAAGGGTTTATATAAGGACCCTTCACCTTTCTCTAATTTATTCGCGTGCCATTTCTTTGTTGTTCATCTGATTCGCCTCCGGTTATCTCCTACGTGCTCGTCTCCACTTCCTCTTTTAATGGTGGGTCATCCAGTCCATCTTGACTTGAATGAGAGAGATTCGATTTGTAAATCGACATTAAAAGGTCTCTCGAAAGATCAACAGGTGCCCGTTGTTTATTACATGAATTCCCACATAATCAGCCAGGTATGCATTCTTCTTCATTCTTCAGTTTTCCATTTTCTAGGAACTTTCTTGGCATGTACTCATGTAGAGACTTCCATTTCTTACCTTATAATTTCCATAAGAACAAGATGTGTGGGTCATTTTCCAGAGCCCACACTTGGTTCTTAGAGATAGAGAATGATGTCGTTAGAAACATGATTGTTGATATGGGCTTTTATAAGTTTATTACTTATCTTTTACATGCTCCAAGATACACAGATCATTAAGTAATAGCTGCTCTATGTGAGAGGTGGATGTCCATGACCCATTCTTTCCATCTTTTAGTTGGTAAGATGACTATCACGTCATTTGACATGGCCGCTCTGACTAGCCTTCTATGCGGTGGGGAGGTCATACCCATCAATGCTTGTATTACAGATTTGAGGGATCAACAAAATTTGATTCACCATCTTTTTGGGTGTGACCTTAAGATCAAGAATAACATCGTGATTCGGTATACTATATTATATGAATATTGGAGTAGAAGATCAAACCTGACTCTAACTGAGGTGGATCAGTATGCATGTAGCTTCGTCGTGTATATGCTTTCAACTCTTTTTGCCAATGCGTTAAACACTACCTTCCTGACTCTGCTTCCTACCCTCTGGGATCTTAATTGAATGAGGACTTTTGGTTGGGGCTGTGTTGCTCTTAGCCTGCTATACTTCGATTTAGACTATGCTTGTCGAGGTGTTACCGCGATTACTAGTTTTGCTTTGCTTCTTGAGGTACATTTTTTCCTTTTTTACACCCTCGTGTTTTGTTTGTATGAATTCCATTTTTGATTTTGTCTTGTGCATAACAAATATGGGCCTATGAGTTAAGAGTTCTGCCTTCCCCATTTCCTGCTTGTTAGGATTTGTCTTTTCCACAGATGAAGAGGTGGACTACACGCCGTGTAGAGCTCGAGAGATCTCATGAGTTGGACTCCTTCCGTGATTACATCAACAAGATGACCTGGGACAAGGTAAAAGACATTTTCATCAGTATTTCATCTACATTAGATTCTCACAATATTTTTATTCTTTACAGATTCGTTCTAAGTAGTGGGGGCCCGCGGAGGGTTGGTCAGCTGCTATGAGAGTTGCCTCCCCATTCTTCTACTACTGCATCATTCTCCCACGCATTGATAGTAGGATATGGTCTTTGGATGACTGCGTCTGGGATTGGTTCAAAGGCCAGAGCATCCTCTAATTCCTCTTTCTCCACCAATTCTGATGATAGATGTAGTTGACTTGGTTGTAAAGCCAAATGTGTTAGATTACACGGTAGGGATTCACTTGAGCAAGATTGAGTTCCCAATGATGGCAATTTCTTATACTAAGTGGCCTCGAGCCACATTGCTCTATACTAGGCCGAGTCAATCTATTGATGAGACTCCTTATCCACCTGCTAGTTATAATCATGCTGGTAGCTCTTTCGCCCATCGTGGGCAGAGATCAAGGGTTTCTTCTACCGGTATTGGCACATATGCCTCTTTTGTTGCTACTATTGAGTAGCCAAGTCTGCCTCCAGCCCCTATAGCTGCTTTAGCTATTCTAGCTAGTCATGTGATTGGCGACCTCCAGGCCTACCCTGGCAATGTAGCCTAAATGTGGGATGCAAGTGATCACTAAAGATTCGACCATACATGTTCCTTTCGTTCCTCATGATACCACTCTAGTGTCTTCTGACTATTTATTCCTCAAGTTTCTTGTTATTCTTCAAATATTTGTTAGTCATAACAAAATGCAATGTAATACAGGTAGCACGATCTTCCATGGAGCGTGTCTTTCGAATGCAAGCTGTTTCTCACGGATATGTCTTACAGATGTCTCACCAATATCAGGTAAAACATTACTCTATGTTTCATGTATGCATGATTTCTATCTTAATAGTTTTTCTAACTATACACTTCGTGCTTGGATTAGACAAGTCATCAAGAGAATGCTGGTTTGGAGTGAGAGATTGAGTGCCTCTAGTCCTAAGTTGCTGTCTTCTTTGTTGATCATCACGATGATGGTGATGAGTGAGGACTGTCGCCATCAGCTTCCTTCATGTTGATTTCTTTCTTTTGTTTATGTATGAACTTCCATGATGTATAATCAAGGTAATCAGTTATGCGAACAAGTTTCAAAGATTTAGTAAAAATTTTCTATTTTCAGCTTCGTACATTGCTTTTTTTAAAATGTGCGTATTTTGATAAATTTACATCCAAATTTGTTTTAATTTGTTTCTACATCATCACATATTCAATTTTGAACAAAATTACAAAATCTAGAAATCACGCGCTCAAAACTGCTCATTGATACGCATCCTAGAAGTTGAAAGACGTGTGAAAGAAGGAATTAGAGGGCTTTTTGCCTTACCGACCACTGGCCAACTGTCAGACCATCGAGCAATTGTCAGACTATCAGTATGCTATCATCCAACTACTGACCATCCCTTAGATATTCTGCTGACAGTCCTTTGACTTCCTGTCGGTGGTCTTTCCTCCTTTTGCCTTTTTTATTTTGTTGTTGCACTATTTAAGTTTGCTTCTCTTCATTATTTCTTCACACCTTTCAATATGTTCCTCCCATATTTCTCGAGCTTTCTTTCGCACTTTTCGATGCCTCTTCATGCTTTTCAACTTGTCTGAGGTCTCTCTCAAGACCTTCCAGCCTCTCTTGAAGCTTCTAAAGGATGATGATTGGAAATAACTCGAATCCAGTAGTCTCTACAATTTGAAGTTCCTTCGACATGTGAAGCTTGACGTTCCTTTTCTTAGGGAATGCACAACCTTCTGGGATCCTAATGATCATGTCTTCTGCTTCAAGGGGCAAGAGCTTTGCCCCTTGTATGAGGGATTCTCTACCATACTCGGTTCCGATTCATCCAGTTTTAGGAGCATAGTTTCGCTTACTATCGAGACATTATCAATGTCTGATCTTGCCAATTTCTTTGACTTTCTGATTTCTACCATGGGCATTCACACCAGAGGTGGTAGGGTGGCATTGTCTTTCATTATCCTTTTACTTGAGATGATGGATATGAACTCATCTGGTTGGCTTCGCCTTCTTTAGTTTTGTCTTCTTATGCAGTTTCCACTAGTCTCACCAAACGGCCTCAGGAATCCATATCTTGTGGCCATTATTCCTCAAATGGGATCAAGTTTCATAGCTATTCCCTTGATTCTTGCTGAAACATTGATCGAACTAGATCATGTCAAGATTGATGAAAGTCAAATGTTCAATGGCAATCTTCTACGTCTTCAGGTATTTTTCTTTTAACCATAATTTTTGCATAAGCTGCTCTTTCGGGCTTTCGACTTAGCGGGTTCATTTTCATTTTTTTATGGTCTGATTTTTGCCACTCTTTCATTTTCTTTTTTATGGGTTTTGGATGTTCATCCTATTGTAAATTTTGATATCTATCTACATGGGCTTAAGTCTCAAGGGTCCAATGGTTTGGGCTCTTTCGAGTGAGAGATGGCCCTTTAGGCTGGTCTCTTTCTATGTCAAGTGAATGATATGTGCTTAAAGGTGGCGACACCAACATAAGTCATCTAAGGGTCCAATGAAGCCAAAGACTTCTCATGCTAATGCCACACAGCTAGTTTGGGCAATTCATGCTCATTTTGTGCTAAGTGTAGTCATGCAAGGACTCAAAATATCAACATGAGGTATTAGAATTTGGAATCCTAATGATGAACACTTAAATATGCATGTTTAATAAGAGTTTAGTTCATCATATTGCATTAATAGTGTCATTAAATTCTCAACTTAAGCATATTTGTAGCATTTGCATCTTTGGAATTAATTTCTCTTAATTTTGGTTTTGTTACAGGTTCGGTAAAATGGGCATAACTCTCTATTTATAGATTAGAATGGTGCAATTCTTAATGTTTTGGAAAGCTGATTAATTGTCTACAAGATTGCATTTCACAAGCATCATCAAATTCGGGCTCTTAGTGGACCAAAATTGGGCTTGAAATGAACCCATATACAGTCTCGGCCCAGTCTGACCAGGCCTCAGTATTTGGACCGTATCTCTCAAAATACGTATCCAAATTGTGCAAATCAATATGTTCTAGAAAGCTGAGAGAAATATCTACAACGTTCATGAAGACATGTGATTAAAATTCTCAACATTTCAATGTCAAAAGTGATGGTCAAAGTCGGTGGCTAATGATCCCAATTGTCAAAGATATTTACAACTAATATTTGACAATTATGCCCTTGTAATTTGACAAGTTTGCCCTGGATGTATCTATAAATAGAGGTGCCTTGTGACCCATTAGGGCATCTTGGCCTTGGCTGGAACATTTTGGCTTTGGCTAGGATCTTGTATTGTTTTTTGTGTGTTTATGTTATTAATGAATTTCCTTTTTCTTGCATTTTATTTTCTTTCTATTATAATGTTCTTCTAATTTCTCTTTTGCTACGGTGAAAGGGTGAAACCCTTGATATGAGAATAAGGATTCTCTAACCCTTAATATGTGCTTAATAATCTTAATCTTATAATGTTTATTCAATATGATTTATATTTAATTTCTTAATCAATCTTGACACCCCTCGTAAAGTGGAGGTCTTGATCCATTGTCGACAATCCTTGGCACATCAAATGCTTGGATCCTTTCTAGATGATGTATGGTTCTTCCTTACCGACACGAATCTAGTTAGGAACCTTGATTTGTTGTAGACATTTGGTGATTGGCACATTGGATGCTTGAACCCATTTACAAGAAGTGGTATAAATGTTGGTAATGAAACACATATAATTCATATAACTAAAATGGGCTAATTATCCTTATTCGAAATATCGAGGGCGGATCCCCTAACCTTAGCTTTCATTACTATTGTGTTAATTCCTCTTGTATTTTAATTATTCTATTGTTTATGAACTTTTTATTTTATTTACTATGGTAGGTTCTACCACCTTATGAAATTGTTCTTTAATTTACTAGGGTTGGTTATACCACCTATTTCCATGGATGGTTTTACCTCCTCTTGCTTTTTGTTTTATATTTGATGACGCGGCCAAATGAGTCGGTATCCAATACCGACCTTACCATGACTCTACATATTTTTATTGATAATCTCTTGTATTTCTGGAAAAAAATCATCCATATCACATTTGCGTATCTTATAATTTGTAACGCTAAAATCTCACTTTTCCTCGTGGACTCGACCCCCGGCTCACGGGTTATTACTTCGACACTCTATTACTTGGGATGGGACAATCCCATTTTGTCCGGGATACAATATGTAGCAACGGGTTGTTGCCGCCCGTTGCCGGGGAAGGTAAAAATTGGCGTGCAAAATTGTAAGTGTTCTCTTTTCTCATCTTAGATCTAAATTTTTTATTTTTGTGTGTTCATCTTTTGCTCTATTTTCTTCTCTCTCTCTTGCATGAAAATTTGGTCACGAACATCTAGTGGTAGACTTGTTAGAAAAATATCATCTTCCTTAGAAAACATGGCCGACAATCATGAGGAAATATTCACGGATGAAGGGGACAACCATTCGCAACAAAACGATCAAAACCAACGAAGAACCCTCAGAGACTACATGAATCCGGTAAGGACTAGTGCAACATCTTGTTTGGTTTCTCCTCAGATTCAATCCATTTCAATTTCAAACCAAGTTTTGTCTCGACTATCTACCCACTTCATGGGCACACATTGACATGGACGAAGAACCCATTATTCGCACTGTTGAAACTCTTTTTGAAGAGGTATGTAGCTCCTACACTGACCCAAATTGTATCATAAACACCATTAGATTAAAGCTTTTTACTTTTTCTTTAAAAGATAAAGCTAGAACATGGCTACAAAATTTGAGGTCGAATTCTATCAGTTCATGGGATGAGATGAAACAACAATTTTTGAAAAAAATTTTTCTTACCCATAGAACAAATTCTCTTAAAAGACAAATTTCTGATTTATCTCAAAAACAAGGGGAAACCCTTTACCAATGTTGGGATAGGTAGAAGGAACTACTTAATACCGTCCTCACCATGGTTTTGAAACTTGGAGAATAGTTGCAAACTTCTATGAAGGGTTAACACCTCAAGATAGGCAACTAGTAGAATTAATGTGTAGAGGAGAATTTAAAGAAAAAGACCCTGAGGAAGCACTTGACTTCCTAGATTCCTTGGTAGAAAAGGCACAAAATTGGGACACTGCTGGCACCTATGAGGTACCAGGCAAGGCCCCAACCTCGACATCCAATAGAGGCATTTACAACCTTAGGGAAGACCATGACCTTTAAGCCAAATTTGCATCCCTAGCTAGAAAAGTCGAGGCTTTAGAGATGAAAAAGAGTGGTCAATTGAAATCTATTCAAGAAAATGTTTGTAACATTTGTGATGACAATGACCATTCTACTGATGATTGCCCAACTTTGCCTGCCTTTAGGGAATGTCTCCATGAAGAAGCCAATGCCTTGAACACTTTCAAAAGGCCAAATCACAATCCATATTCACAAAACTACAATCCTGGTTAGAGAAATCATCCAAATTTTAGCTAGAAAAATGACAATCATGCACAATCTTCACAAGTCCCTTTTCAAACACGACAAAATTTTCAAAATTCTCATGATCATGCATATGCTCCTCCTCCTAGGAATGACTTTGAAGAAACATTGCATTCATTTATTACAAAGCAAGAGACCTTCAATAGTCAAACTGCTCAAACATTGGCAAATTTGTCAGAAACTCTTGCAAAATTTGCATCTACATGTAGCATCCAAGAGAAAGGAAAATTTCCTTCTCAAACATTGCAAAACCCCAAAGATCAATCTAACTCAAATGCAGGGAATTCAAATAACCATTATTTTGACCAAGCCAAGTAAGTCATGACCCTTCGTAATGGTAAGGTTGTTGAAAAACACATTCCTAATCCTTGTGAGAAAGACGAAGAATCGATCTCTAAAGGACAGGAAGAGGTTGCCAACCCAACACCTAGCGAAGAAGAAACCAAATCCTCATCTGTGCCTCCATTTCCTCAAGCATTAGCTACACCAAAGAAGCCAACTCACAATTATGAAATCTTTGAAATTTTCAAACAGGTAAAGGTCAACATTCCCTTGCTTGATGTGATCAAACAGGTACCTTCTTATGCAAAGTTTTTGAAAGACTTGTGCACTGTGAAAAGAAAACTAAATGTGAAAAAGAAGGCCTTTCTAGCCGAGCAAGTAAGTGCTATCTTCAAAATAATAATACAGTGAAATATAAGGATCCAGGTTGTCCTACAATTTCATGTGTTATTGGAGACCATAAAATTGAACAAGCTTTACTTGATCTTGGTGTAGTGTGAATTTGCTTCCATACTCGGTTTTTCAAAAACTCAATCTAGGTGAGTTAAAACCAACTTCTGTCACTCTTTTGCTTGCTGATAGATCAATTAAAGTGCCAAGAGGAATAGTAGAAGATGTGTTAGTTCAAGTCGATAAATTCATTTACCCAGTAGATTTTATTGTCTTGGACACACAACCAGTGGAAGTATGTAATTCAATTCCTGTCATTTTAGGGCGTCCATTTCTAGCTACCTCTAATGATTTGATTAATTGCAGGAATGGAGTCATGAAGCTATCGTTTGGGAACATGACATTGGAACTTAATGTTTTCAATATGTGCAAACAACCACATGAAGAAAAAGATGAAATTGAGGAGGCTAATATGATCGAATCTATTGTGGAAGGTCACATCCAAAAAGGAAGTTCTTCTGACCCTTTGGAAACTTGTCTAGTGAATTCATTAGAATCAAGCATGGAACTAGAGTCTGATCTTTCTGATATATGTTTTTTATTGGATTGTGCACAGGTGATGGAAAAAGGCTCAAAATCAAGATTTGAAGAATTGGGGCAAATGAATGAAAGCAAGGAAAATGAAGCTCCCAAGTTAGAATTGAAGCCCTTGCCTGAAGGACTGAAATATGCATATCTTGGGCAGAATCAGACATATCCGGTGGTAATTTCTTCATCCCTCACATGCGAGCAACAAGGTAAGTTGATAGAAGTGCTTAAAAGGCATAAAAATGCAATTGGGTGGACTTAAAAGATATAAAAGGCATTAACCCTTTAATTTGCACACATAGAATACATTTAGAGGAAAATGCCCAAAAAAACATCCAACAACCTCTAATAGGAGTTACAATCCACACATGAAAGAGCGTTCACATAGGGCACTGAAGTTCTCAAAACTACTTGATGTGGGGAATTATTCAATTCCTATTTACTGATAGTAAGGTGGGTAGGGTAAGCCCTACACAAGTAGTACCTAAGAAATCTGGCATTACAGTAGTTAAAAATGAAAAGGGTGAATCATTGCCAACTCGGGTCTCATCTAGTTGGAGGATGTGCATTGATTATAGAAAATTAAATGCTGTCACTAGAAAAGACCATTTTCCCTTACCCTTTCTTGACCAAATTCTTGAAAGAGTAGCAGGAAACCCATACTACTGCTGTCTTGATGGATACTCAGGCTACTATCAAATCCCCATTGCACTTGAAGACCAAGAAAAGACCACATTCACGTGCCCTTTGGCACTTTTGCATTTAGGAGAATGCCTTTTGGACTTTGTAATGCCCCAGCCACTTTTCAAAGATGCATGTTAAGCATTTTCAGTGACATGGTTGAGCATTGTTTAGAAGTTTTCATTGATGATTTAACTATCTTTGGAAACTCTTTTGATAATTGTCTTGAAAATTTAGAAAAAGTCCTAAAAAAGTGTGTAGAAAAAGGTCTTATTTTGAATTGGGAAAAATGTCATTATATGGTCACTTCAGGAATTGTTTTAGGTCATGTGGTGTCTTCTAAAGGAATTGAATTGGATAAAGCAAAAGTGGAATTAATTCATGTGGTGTCTTCCAAGGGAATTGAAGTGGACAAAGCAAAAGTGGAATTAATTTCTCATCTGCCTCCACCAAAAACAGTTAAAGAGGTTCGTTCATTTTTAGGGCTTGCTGGATTTTATAGGAGGTTCATAAGAAATTTTAGTGCTATATCTAAACCTCTTTGTAACCTCTTAATAAAAGATACTTCCTTTGAATGGACTCAAGAATGTCAAAATGCTTTTGATAAATTAATTGGACTTTTAACAACTGCTCCAATTATGCAATCTCCGGATTGGTCCTTGCCTTTTGAATTGATGTGTGATGCAAGCGACTATATCGTTGGTGCTGTCTTAGGACAAAGAAAAGAAGGTAAGCCTTATGTGATATACTATGCAAGTAGGACTTTAAATGATGCACAAATGAATTACACAACAACTGAAAAAGAACCTACTTGCAGTAGTATTTGCATTGGACCAATTTTCTATCTTATTAAGTGGACTACTCCAACCAATTGTTACACTGATCCATGCAGCTGTGAATATTAATGGGGGGGGGGGGGGGGGGGGGGGGGGTGGGACCTAAAAACAGGATGCAAAACCTAGATTGATACGATGGATCTTATTGCTACAAGAATTCAACATCACAATAAAGGATAAGAAAGGAGCCGAAAATGTCGTTGCTAATCATCTTTCAAGACTAACGACAGAGACATTAATTAAAACTTCACCTATCAATGATTCCTTTCCTGATGAATTTTTATTTTCTGTTGCTACTGTACCTTGGTTTGCTAACATTGTAAATTTTCTGGCGACAGGGAAAATGCCACCTCATTGGAATGCTCAAGACAAAAGAAAATTTTTAACCGAGGTGAAAAATTTTTATTGGGATGACCCATACCTGTTTAAATATTGTCCAGACCAAATAATAAGAAGATGCATACCCGACAATGAGGTAAGTAGTATCATTAACTTTTGTCATTCTGAAGCATGTGGAGGACATTTTTCATCTAGAAAAACAGATGCTAAGATCTTACAATGTGGATTTTATTGGCCCACCTTATTTAAAGATGCACATGCATTTTGCAAAACGTGTGAAAATTGTCAAAAATTGGGATCTATTTCAAAAAGAAACATGATGTCGTTGAATCCCATTCTTGTCGTTGAAATCTTTGACTGTTGGGGTATTGATTTTATGGGACCTTTTCCACTGTCATTTGGTTTTGTGTACATCCTTGTTGCAGTAGACTATGTTTCAAAATGGGTCGAGGCAATTCCATGTCGAAACAATGATCACAAAAAAGTTGTCAAATTCTTGAAGGAGAATATCTTAAGTAGATTTGGAATTCCTCGAGCCATTATTAGTGATGGGGGTACACATTTTGGTAACAAACCATTTGAAACTTTAATGAAGAAATATGGAATAACCCATAAAATTTATACACCTTATCACCCACAATCAAGTGGACAAGTTGAATTAGCTAATAGGGAGATAAAACAAATCTTAGAAAAAACGGTTAACCCAAATCGTAAAGATTGATCTTTAAGACTTAATGATGCACTCTGGGCTTACCGAACTGCTTTCAAAACATCATTGGGAATGTCTCCTTATAGATTAGTTTATGAAAAACCTTGTAACTTGCCTGTGGAAATTGAGCATAAAGATTATTGGGCCATTAAAACATTCAACACAAATTTGAATGATGCTTGCAAGTTACGTAAACTCCAACTGAGTGAACTTGAAGAAATCAGGAATGAGGCTTATGAAATTCTAAAATCTACAAAGAAAAAATGAAGGTTTTTCATGACAAATCCATTGTTAGAAAATCTTTAGAACCTTCACAAAAAGTTCTTTTGTATGATTCAAGATTGCATTTGTTTCCTGGTAAACTTCGATCTCGTTGGACTGAGCCTTTCATTGTTAAAAATGTTTTCCCTCATGGAGCAGTTGAAATTGAGAACCCAAAGAAGTATGTGTTTTTTCAAAGTCATGGACAACGGTGTAAAAAACCATTCCTCTTGAAATTTTCCCAAAAGAGAGTCCATACTTGTAATCGCGATCCTTTTTAAGGATTGATTTTTCCCGTCAAGTGTGCGGATACGTACTCCGTGACTTTTAAAGTCGGTTTTCAGTTCCCTAAAAACTGTTGCTCACCTTGCATCCATTTTCTTTTCTTCTCTCTCATTTTCTTCACATGGATACCATTCTCTCAAAATTGCACAAACATTTTCCTCTCTTCCTCAAAATGATTTGCTTAAAATTTATAAAGCTCGTGCAGAAAAGGACTAAGGTCGTTGATGCGTAAGGGGTATATCCTGCTGATTTAAGATGGGTTAATTGAAAGCAAAGGTTCGATTACTCTTGTGAGTTTGTTTAGATACTAGTTGTTTCCCATATGCCAGGTTTGGGAAAAAGCTCTTATGCCAAAAAGCGAAGAGCAAAAAGGTTACAAGTTTGTCCCAGATGTGCAAGATGGACTTGTAACCAGCGTTGCCGCTCCTTGGGATATTTGTATAACAATCGAGAGGATAAACTACAGTTCATCAAGAATGGACTGAGTAAGGAGTCTTTGGATGATATCCGAACGACTCTTGAGACGCATTCCTGTGGACTTGTGCAGCGTGAAATTTTTAATTTGTGGACACAATTCCGAGATGAGCAGGAACGCTATAGTCTTGGGAATCTGACTCAAAACGACCCTGTTTGACAGTTTATAAGAAAACTGGATGGGAAGCATATCCCCAACTCATAGAAGGTGTTTAAGCCGTTTCTGGACGTAAAACCAGAGGAAGATATGAGCCACAGTCACAACTACCTGTACATATGCATGCGTGCCATCATTTTTGAATTTTAATGCCTTATAGCTGTCATTTTTGAATTTGTATCTTTTGTTTGATTCGCTGCAGCGTCGTACGCGAGTATAGGGTGTCTTATTTCATCATCTTTTGAATTTTTGGGCATTATTATCAACTTTTTCAACAAACAATCGAGCTACCTAGATAGATATAATCATTAGCATACCTTTTGCACTCCATAAATACAACATGTCTTGTTCTCTTCTTCACACATAGTTAGAGAGTTACATAGACATGGAGGGAACTTCAAAACGTCGAATCCAAAAGGATATGTGTATTATTGGCATCTCGACAGGTAAAAAGTGAAGAGGTGAGCAAGTAGCGGAGAGGAAAAAAAAAAACATCATTATTGGTAGGCTACTGGCCTGAAAAAAGATTCATGGGAGTTTATGGGGAGGTTAGACTCGGTAGTAATGGGTTGCGTATCAACAACTGCACATGTAGGAGGTAGTCAAGTGTTAGGAGTTATTCCTAAAGCTTTGGCTGTAGAAAGCATTGTTGAAAAAACGGTTGGGAAGGAGTTACAGGTTTCCTCTATGCATGAACGCATGGCACATATGCTCATCAATTCAGATGCCTTTATTGCTTTACCAGGTGGCTTTGGCACTCTTGAAGAAAATTTTCAAATTGCCTCTTGGGCCCAACTAAATCTCCATCAAAAACCCATAGGTTTGTTGAATGTTAACAATTTCTTTGATCCTTTAATAAGTTTTGTTGATGCAGCTGTGGAACAAAATTTTATCCCTCATTCGGCGAGACAAATCCTTGTTTATGCCACTTCTGCTAGTGAGTTACTCGACAAATTACAAGCAGTTGAGTATGAACCTGACCCAGCTAGTACTCAAATTAATTGGTCAAGAGGGCAAAACAAAAAGTGCAAATTGGATCTGAATCTCCGTTTGTAATTTTTTTTCTTTTATTTTTAGCATTTTATAAGTCTTTCAGGTCATCTCTCTTGAATAACAGAAGCTTCAGGTAATGTCTCCTATACTTTATCTCTCTACATTTAAACATTGAGGACAATGTTTCATTTGGTTGGGGGAGAAGGATAGTAGACATAAGTGTGTCTTGAAATTTTATTTTTTCTTGCAAAAAAAAAAAAAAAGCGAGCTAGTAATTAGATTCAGAGTGCGGTGTAAGGAGTTCAAATCCTCTTGAGACGCATTCTGGGTCAGGAATGGCAGAGTAGGGAGGACCAGTTTGAACTCTTGAAACCCATTCTAACCAATTTGTCATTTTATTCTTGCATTTTTTAAGACTTAATTGATATTATTTAGTCTTGATTTTTGAATTTTATAACAAGGAGGTCTTATTCATTTCACTTTGAATTATTCAAATTTATGAACTCTCACAACCTTATCATTTAAAAATTGTGTGCTTATGTACTCATTAAGCAAGTATTCATGAACCTTTCTTCACACACACACACATACCTTGATGCATGATTGTGGGTGGCAAAATGAAATGTTGTAATATTGAGTTCTTTTGTTTTGTTTAGGATAACAACACAAAGGAAGGGGAAAGTTTAAAAAAAAAAGAACAAAAAAAAGAAAAAAAAGTGAAAAAAAAGTAAAAAGAAAAAAGAAGAGAGCAATTGTGGATAAGTTTGGTCTCGTAGCCTCCTTAATTCGAGCAATTAAGCCCGAGGGGTGCCTCAACACCTAATACCCTAAGACCAACTGGTTTGGGAGCTATTGGCCCAAAGCTCGCTACATGGATTAAGGAGAAAGCTTAATGGGATTGAACGTTGCACTATCCACAGGTTTTAAAGCAAAAATAAAGCATCGGCAACTCGAGTCGTTAAGCTCGAAGGGGTGTCTTAACACCTAATGCCCTAAGGCCAACTGGTCTGGGAGTCATTAGCCTAAGGCTCGATACATGGGTTAAAGATGCATTCTTTCAAACAAAAAAAAAGAGGAAATATAGATATATATAGTATATATATATAGTAATACATACTATATATATATATATATATATATATAATGAATAAATGCCCTTTAGCTAAGGTTGTTAGCCTTAACAAATATTAGAACCAATATGGCTTCTTTCTAATAAGCCCCATAGTCATGTGTCGACTAAGCACAAAAAGGAGGTTTATTGATATCTTGACTGAAGGGTACATGAGTCATAAAATAAAATAAAAAAACGGTTGAGAGTTTGTTTATTTGGATAAAATCAAGGAGAGTGCAATAATGACCACCTTGGATGTAAAATTCTATAAATCACTTCTAAATAATAACGCTTTAATTGCTAGGGACTAGCAATAAGCTAGTTGGGGGGTGTGATGAACACTTAAATATGCATGTTTAATAAGAGTTTAGTTCATCATATTGCATTAATAGTGTCATTAAATTCCTCAACTTAAGCATATTTGTAGCATTTGCATCTTTGGAATTAATTTCTCTTAATTTTGGTTTTGTTACAGGTTCGGTAAAATGGGCATAACTCTCTATTTATAAATCAGAATGGTGCAATTCTTAATGTTTTGGAAAGCTGATTTAATTGTCTACAAGATTGCATTTCACAAGCATCATCAAATTCGGGCTCTTAGTGGACCAAAATTGGGCTTGAAATGAACCCATCTACAGTCTCGGCCCAGTCTGACCAGGCCTCAGTATTTGGACCGTATCTCTCAAAATACGTATCCAAATTGTGCAAATCAATATGTTCTAGAAAGCTGAGAGAAATATCTACAACTTTCATGAAGACATGTGATTAAAATTCACAACATTTCGATGTCAAAAGTGATGGTCAAAGTCGGTGCCTAATCATCCCAATTGTCAAAGATATTTACAACTAATATTTGACAATTATGCCCTTGTAATTTGACAAGTTTGCCCCTGGATGTATCTATAAATAGAGGTGCCTTATGACCCATTAGGCATCTTGGCCTTGGCTGGAACATTTTGGCTTTGGCTAGGATCTTGTATTGTGTTTTGTGTGTTTATGTTATTAATGAATTTCCTTTTTCTTGCATTTTATTTTCTTTCTATTATAATGTTCTTCTAATTTCTCTTTTGCTAAGGTGAAAGGGTGAAACCCTTGATATGAGAATAAGGATTCTCTAACCCTTAATATGTGCTTAATAATCTTAATCTTATAATGTTTATTCAATATGATTTATATTTAATTTCTTAATCAATCTTGACACCACTCGTAAAGTGGAGGTCTTGATCCATTGTCGACAATCCTTGGCACATCAAATGCTTGGATCCTTTCTAGATGATGTATGGTTCTTCCTTACCGACACGAATCTAGTTAGGAACCTTGATTTGTTGTAGACATATGATGATTGGCACATTGGATGCTTGAACCCATTTACAAGAAGTGGTATAAATATTGGTAACGAAACAAATATAATTCATATAACTAAAATGGGTTTTATCCTTATTCGAAATATCAAGGCGGATCCCCTAACCTTAGCTTTCATTACTATTGTGTTAATTCCTCTTGTATTTTAATTATTCTATTGTTTATGAACTTTTTATTTTATTTACTATGGTAGGTTCTACCACCTTATGAAATTGTTCTTTAATTTACTATGGTTGGTTATACCACCTATTTCCATGGATGGTTTTACCTTCTCTTGCTTTTTGTTTTATATTTGAATGGTCGGTAATACCGCCTACCATCTTACATATTTATTGATATTCTCTTGTTATTTCTTTGAATCATCCATATCACATTTGCTTATCTTATAATTTGTAACGCTAAAATCTCCTTCCTCGTGGATCGACCCCGATCTCACCGGGTTTATTACTTCGACACTCCTATACTTGGGAGACAATCCTTTTTTGGATGTGTCACCTAATCAGAATGAACTTCTCTTATCCTTAGTGGAGTCACCACTATGAACAGAGCTTTTATCTCGTTAGATCGTTTGTGACTACGACACTATGTCAAAGCCTATTTTGAGACTTAAGAGAACACAAATGAGCCATGGGCACGTCTAGAGAAATAGAGTCATCACCCAATTCTTCAACTGGGAATGAATGGAGGCAATCCAATCTCTCGCTTTAGGACCTAAACTACCATCATCCCTTTACAGATGAGTTCAGAAAGTTAGGTACAAGCCATTCACCTTTCCTAGATCAAAATCCGGCCTCCACTAGGGAATACCAATTTAGAATAACGCATGTTACTATACAGTTCGCCTAAGTTGTTCATTTTACACACATATCCCTTTTTATCTTCATTAAACATATGAGGTGATTATCAATCAACGTAATTGTATATTCATACATAGAAAGAGAGAGGAGAATAGATTACATTTCCTTCAAACATTCGGGAAGAGGAAGAGGATTACATTGATTATTCTTCAACAATAAAGTAATTCTACTTTTAATACTTCAAAATATTCCATACATTCATAAAAGAAATCACACATTTGAATATCAAATATAAAGAATCACTTTGAGACTCCATAGATAATGAATTCCTCGCCAACATATATGAGTCTATTCAATGTCTATCAAGCCTCTTTCATTGCAATATTGAAACATGCATTTAATTATTCTAAGTAACGGTCCTTTGAAGGGGGCTTTCATCCCGCCATAGCATTTGCAACCATGGTACTGTGTCAAAGTCTCTTTTGAGACTTAAAGGAATACAAACGAGTCATGGGCACCTCTAGAGAAATGGAGTCGCCACCCAGTTATTCAATTGGGAATGAATGGGGGCAATTTGATCCCTCGCTTTAGAACCTAAACTACACTCATCCCCACATAGGTAGGTTTGGAAAGTTAGGTACGAGTCATTCGATTTACCCAGATCAAAATCCAGCCTCTACTAGGGTATACCAAATAAAAATATCTCATATTAACATACGGTCCATTTCAGTTGTTGTTTTTGTGCACACATTTGAAGTTTTATCTCATTAATAATGTGAGGTATATTCAACCAAAGTAGTAGTTTATTCATACATAGAAAAAGGGATCAGAATAAAATACATTTCCTTCAAATATGGGGGAAAGGGAAGAGGATTACATTTCTTTGTTCTTCAACGATAAAATAAATTCTATAAAGTATACATTCATCCAATTATAAGTGATGATCCCTCATCATCAATGTGAGTCCACCACCACTTCATGTCATCTTCCAATAGTATTTCTTATCATGATATACTCAATTACAAATAAATTAATTAAAATTCAATAGTATTTCTTATCATGATATACTCAATAACAAATAAATTACAAGGCCATAATCTAATATCAAGATGCTCTAGCCTAGATTTAATAATTCTGTCAGGGTAATTCTACCTATTCCTATTCTACATAATTCATATTATCATGGTATTTCTAGCCTAAACATGGTTGTCATGGAATAATCTAACCTAATCGTGGCATTTCTAACCTAATTCAAACAATTAAAATCAAATAAGGCTTTTCTAGCCCAATCAAAGCATTCAGAAGGTAATATGGTAATTCTTTCCTATTATATTCTATTTCCTAGCATATATCAAAGCAGTCATAAGTTCTCCTAGCGTGATTCTAATCATGTGCTCTTAAGCATGATTCTAGACATGTGCTCCTAAGCATTATTCTAAGCATTGGAGAAGAAAATAAATTCTGAAACATGTTTCTGATAAAGAACAGAAACCGGACTTACGTCGACACGCTTATCCATCTCACAAAACAAACAAAAGGGTTAAACAATTTATCAAAACCCTAAACATGCTTCTAAGCATTAAATTAAATCCTAAACATGCTTATTATAAGCAAAATAAACTCTAATCATGTTTAATTCTAAGCAAGAATGGTAAACAAGAAAATATAAGGAAGAATAGAGGACTGCTCTCAAGATGTACCCTTTTCGGGTTTAGAGAAATAGAACAATTAAAAATCTTTAAACTGAAAAAGACTTCTCAAATTCTCGAGCATGTCTTCAAGGGAGAGAAGAGATTATTATTCTTAATAATCGGTGTGTCTTGAAAAGTTAGCCAAGGGGGGGTTTATATAGTTGAAGGTTAAAGTTGAGAAAGGAATCAAAAATCAAAACATCAAGGTTCATAATGAGATTTTCCAAAATTAAAGGGAGAATAGTTGGGTGGTAGTCTGACAGTTGGGCGGCTGTTGTCCTTTGGTCCTTATTTTGGCACTTTGTAGTATAGCCCTTTCTAACATTCATATGTTCGGTCATGCAAAACTTTTCAAGTTCAACTCTAATTCATGATCTGTAAATTTATATAAAAACTAGACATCTGTAGCTTCGCAGTAGTATATGAGTCATCAACAGACTCCTTTTGGATTAATTTTTGTGATTTTTTGAGATCATATGTCAACTTTCAAGACCTTTCATCGATTCCTTCTCACCTTTCTTTTCTTGGCTTTCAAGGGCATTTTGGTCATTTTTATTACTCAACATTTATCTTCATTTCTTCATCGAGCCTTCAAAATCTAGTGTCTATAGTTTGCCTCTTACTTTAGAGAGGTTTATGAGACACAAAGGTCGACAAAGTAGTCTCACCTCGCCTCTCCTTCTTCTACCTCAACATTTTTGCCTTCGTCTTCATTCTATCAAACTTTCTCATCATTTTCTTTCTCTCCTTCTACTCATACAAAAAGTGTGCCCATTTGACGGCTGAAGGGTCTTTTGAAGGACCAAAAGGCTCCCGTTGTCTATGATATGGCTTACCACACGATCAATCAGGTAAGCTTTCTTCTTTATTCCTCAGCCTTCTATTTTCAAGGAATTTTCTAGGCTTATATACGTATAGATACTTCTATTCCTTGGCTTAGGACTTCCATAAGAACAAGACATGTGGGTCGTTTTTCGACGCTCACAGTTAGTTTTTAAAGATAGAAAATGAGGCTGTTAGAAGTAGGATTACTACTGTCGATTTCTATGAGTTTATCACTTGTCTTCCACATGCCTCTTGGCATATTGATCGTTGAGCGTTAGCTGTTTTATGCGAAAGGTAGCTGGACACGACCCACACATTCCATGTTTTGATTGGTGAGATGACTATCATGCCTCTTGACATTGCCGCTTTGACTAGCCTTTTGTATGGTGGTAAGGTCATTCCTATTAATGCTTGTACTGCAGACTCAAGGGATCAGCAAAACTTGATCCGACAACTTCTTGGGTCTGAGGTAAAGGTCAAGGATAAAGTTGTGATTCTATAAGCTACACTGTATGAGTATTGGAAGAGGAGATCCAACCTAACACCAGTCGAGGTGGATCATATGCACGTAGCTTCATCATGTATCTACTCGGTTCGATGCTCTTTGCTAATGCGTCAAACACCACCTTCTTGACTCTACTTCCTGCCCTCCAAGATCTCAATCGAGTGAGGAATTTTGATTAGGGTTGTGCTACTTTCGAGTAGCTATACTTCAATTTGGATCATGCTTGTCGAGACGTTTCCGTGATTACTGGTTTTGCTCCACTTCTTGAGGTTTCCTTTTTACATCTTCGTGTTTTGTTTGTATGAATTCCATTTTTTATTCTATCTTATTCATGATAGATGTGGGCATATGAGTTAAGAGTTCTACCTTCCTGATGAACACTTAAATATGTATGTTTAATAAGAGTTTAGTTCATCATATTGAATTAATAATGTCATTAAATTCCTCAACTTAAGCATATTTATAGTCTTTGCATCTTTGGAATTAACCAATTTGTCATTTTGTTTTGATTTTGTGAACTCATTTTAGCTAACTTGATATTATTTAGTTTTGATTTTCGAATTTTGTAACAAGGAGGTCTTATTCATTTCACTTTGAATTATTCAAATCTCTGAACTCTCACAACCTTATCATTTAATAAACTGTGTGCTTATGTACTCATTAAGCAAGTATTCATGAACCTTTCTTCACACACACACACACACACCTTGATGCATAACTGTGGGTGGCGAAATGAAATGTTACAATATTTGAGTTCTTTTGTTTTGTTTAGGATAACAACAAAAGGAAGGGGAAAGTAAAGTGAAAAAAAAAAAAAGAGAGAGAAAGCAATTGTGGATAAGTTTGGTCTCGTAGCCTCCTTAATTCGAGCAATTAAGCCCGAGGAGTGCCTTAACACCTAATACCCTAAGACCAACTGGTTTGGGAGCTATTGGCCCAAAGCTCGCTACATGGACTAAGGAGAAAGCTTAATGGGATTGAACATTGTACTATCCACAAGTTTCTAAGCAAAAATAAAGCATCGGCAACCCGAGTCATTAAGCTCGAAGGGGTGTCTTAACACCTAATGCCCTAAGGCCAACTGGTCTGGGAGTCATTAGCCTAAGGCTCGCTACATGGGTTAAAGATGCATTCCTTCAAAAAAAAAAGAGAAAAAAAAAATATATATATATATATATAAAATGAATAAATGCCATTTACCTAAGGTTGTTAGCCTTAACAAATATTAGAACCGATATGGCTTCTTTCTAATAAGCCCCATAGTTATGTGTTAACTGAGCACAAAAAGAAGGTTTGTGGATATCTTGACTGAAGGGTACATGAGTTATTTAAAAAAAAAGAAATGGTTGAGAGTTGTTTATTTGGATAAAATCAAGGAGAGTGCAATAATGACCACCTTGGATGTAAAATTCTATAAATCACTTATAAATAATAACGCTTTAATTGCTAGGGACTAGCAATAAGCTGGTTGGGGGGTGTGATGAACACTTAAATATGTATGTTTAATAAGAGCTTAGTTCATCATATTGCATTAATAGTGTCATTAAATTCCTCAACTTAAGCATATTTGTAGTCTTTGCATCTTTGGAATTAACTTCCTCTTAATTTTGGTTTTGTTACAGGTTCGGTAAAAATGACATAACTCTCTATTTATAGATTAGAATGATGTAAATCATAATGTTTTGGAAAGCTAATTAAATTATCTACAAGGTTGTATTTCACAAGCATCATCAAATTCGGGCTCTTAGTAGACCAAAAATGGGCTTGAAGTGAACCCATCTACAGATTCGGCCCAGCCTGACTATGCCTAAGTATTTTGATCATATCTCTCAGAATACGTATCCAAATTGTATAAATCAAGATTTTATAGAAATCTAAGAGAAATATCTACAACTTTCATGAAGACATGTGATTAAAATTCACAATAATTCAAGGTCAAAATCGGTGATCAAAGTCAGTTCACCTAATTACCCCAATTGTCAAAGTTGGTGCATCTAATATTTGACAATTATTCCTTTGTAATTTGACAAGTTTGCCCCTGAATGTATCTATAAATAGAGGTGCCTTGTGACACCTTGGGGCATCTTGACCGTAGCTGGGATCTTGTATTGTGTATCTCTTGTTATTCTCTCTTATGTGTTATTAATGAATTTTCTTTTTCTTGCAATTTGTGTTCTTTCTCTTATAATGTCTTTCTAAATCCTCTCTTGCTAAGGTGAAAGGGTGAAACCCTTGATATGAGAGTAAGGTTTCTCTAACCCTTCATATGTGCTTAATTATCATAATCTTATGTTGTTTATTTTATATGAGTTATATTTACTTTCTTAATCAATCTTGACACCACTCGTAAGTGGAGGTCTTGATCCATTGTTGACAACCCTTGGCACATCAAATGCTTGGATCCTTCCTAGATGTCGTATGGTTCTTCCTTACCGACACGAATCTAGTTAGGAACCTTGATTTGTTGTAGACATATGGAGATTGACACATTGGATGCTTGAACCCATTTACAAGAAGTGGTATAAATATTGGTAACGAAGCAAATATAATTCATATAACTAAAATGGGTTGTTTATCCTTATTCGAAATATCAAGGGCGGATCCCCTAACCTTAGCTTTCATTATTATTGTGTTAATTTCTCTTGTGTTCATTTATTGTTTATGAACTTGCTCTTTTCTTATATTTGTTGATATTATCTTGTCATCTTCTTGAATCATCCATATCATATTTACTTACTTATAGTTTATAGCACTAAAATTCCCTTCCTCGTGGATCAACCCCGGACTCACCGGGTTTATTACTTCGACACTCATTTACTTGGGAGACAATCCTTTTTTGGATGTGTCACTTCCCCACTTCTGGATTGTGAGGACCTTTCTTTCCCACAGATGAGGAGGTGGGTTGCATGTCATGTAGAGCTCGAGAGGTCTCATGAGCTGGACTTCTTTTGTGATTATATTCACACAATGACCACTGACAAGGTACAAGAATTTATAGTCAGTATTTCATTTATATCATAATCTTATCATGTTTCTTTATTCTTCACAGATTCGCTCCGAGTGGTGGGGGCCCGAGGAGAACTAGTCAATGGCTATGAGGGTTCTCATTCAACTACTACGACATTCTTCTGTCGTGCATAAACAACATGATGTGGTATTTGGGTGATTGTGTTTGGGATTGGTTCGAAGGCCCATTGTGTCATTTGATTCCTTCTTCTCCATTGATTCTGATGATAGATTCGACTGACTTGGTTATGGATGATTTCTATCTTAATAGTTTTTCTAACTATGTGATTCTTTTGCTTGGTTTAGACGAGTCGTCAAGAGTTTGCTAGTCAGAAGCAGGAGGTTGAGCGTCTTCAGGCTCAGGTTGCTGCTTTCTCCTTCGATATCGACAACGATGGTGATGAGTGAGGACTATTACCACCGACTTCTTTCATGATTTCTTTTGCTTATCTAGCTTCCATGAACTTTCATGATGTACAATCAAATGTAAACAACTTTCAGAAACTTAGTGAAAATTTTCTATTTGCAGCTTTATATACTATGGATATTTTGATCAATCTTCGTCCAAATTTGCTCAAATTTGTTTTTACATTATCATTTATTCAATTCTAAATAAACTATGATATTTGGAAGTCATGTGCTCGAAAATGCTCGTTAATACGCATCCCAGAAGTTGAAAAACACGTGAAAGGAGGGGCTAGTAGGCTATTTTGCCCTAATAACCACCCGGCTACTGTCAGACCATTGGGTGACTGACAAACCACTAGATAGTTGTCAAGGTACCATCAGACGGTGGTCAAATAGCCAACCAATAGTTCTCGTAATGGTCTTCCCAATTTCTTGCCGTTTTTGCTTCATTTTATGCACTATTTAAGTGCTACTTCTCTCCATTGCTTTTCCACACTTTTCTCTCGTTTCTCAAGATTTTCATCATGCTTCTCAACACCTCTTTACACTATTCAACATGCACGATGAGAAAAATGGCTTTTTGCGACAAAAAATTTCTTGTAGTGATGTTGAGGCCTTTCTCACAAACCTCCAACCTCTCTTGAAGCCTCTAATAGATGATGATTGGAAATGACTCAAATCTAGTAGTCTCTACCATCTGAAGTTTCTTTGCCATGTGAAGCTTGACGTCCCTTTTCTTAAGGAATGCACAACCTTCTAGGATCCTCATGATCACATCTGTCACTTCAAAGGGCTAGAGCTTTGCCTTTTGTATGATGAATTCTTCCCCATACGTGATTATCATTCGTCTAGTTCGGAGAGCATCATTCTGGCTACTGTCGAGACACCATCGGCGTCTGATCTTGCCCACTTCTTTGATTTTTTGATTTCTACCATGGGTATTCACAGTAGAGGTGGTAGAGTGACATTATCTCTCATTACATCTTTGCTTGAAATGATGGATAGGACCTTGTCCGGTTCGCATTGCCTTCTTTAGTTCTTCCTTATTGCATAGTTCCTCCTGGTTTCACCAGACGGTCTTGGTGACCCGCATCTTGTGACCATCATTCCTCAGATGGGATCTGGTTTCATAATCGTTCCCTTGATTCTACCTGAGACATTGATTGGACTAGATTGAGTTAGGATTGATCCAAGTCAGAGGTTCAATGATAGTCTTCTGCTTCTTTAGGTTTTTCTTTTAACCTTAAATTTTACCTGAGCTACGTTGATGCGTTCGAAACTAGCAAGTATACTAGTCGCACAAGTAATAAAGTGATAAGTAGATATCGTTCCCAGGAGGATTGATTCTAATTGAATTTGTTATTTTCCAGCAATAATAAACTAAACATGGGGGGTTTTGTTGATTGATTAACTAAACTTAATACGAAAGCAAATGAAAAATAACACAAAGCAAAGTTAAATGGAGTGAAAAATCAATGAGAGACACTTGGTTAAGAGTTCATTCTCTGCCACAAGATATGAATTTGTGAATTAACATAGAATTGTAATCCACTTACAGCATTGAAGTTATCAACCGTAGATAACAACAACCTCTGTTATCCCAATCTTTCCTTACTTTGTTGTTAAATAAAACAAGCTCTTTATTTAATCTCTATCCATTAAACAACCTAGAACAAGCTCTCTAAGTTTAATTCAATGGAAGCATTACGATGAGAAAGATAGGTTGATCTAAGCAATAATCACACAAGTTCGGATTATTTAACCTAGGTTGTATTTTCCAATTGCAATCTCTGATCACAATTTTGCTACTAATGATTGGAAATTCATGACAATTACGGATCAAGATTTCTAATCTAGCAATAGACAACAACAGATTATATTCAGTTGGCCATTCCAAATACAATCAGTAAGCAATCATAAGCATTAGATATGGGAAAATACAAGCAACTTCAATTAGAGAATTGGATAACAATTTCTTACACAATCAACTCACAAAATCCATATCAAGGGCTTTGAAATCACCCTCAACCAATTCAGATTTAGTTACACATATTCAATGAGAATAACAAATACAATACAGAGAAATTCCAGAATTGAAAAGGAAAGAAAGAACTTAGCAAATTCTTTGAAAATCTTCTTTGTAGATGAATCTTCTTGGAATTGTAGTTCCTCCTCTTTCAAAATCTTCTTTCTCCTTCAAGAACTCCAAGGGATGAGAGAAATCCAGAAATGCAGCCTCCTCCCACGTTTTCCCCTCTTCAAGTTATCAAAATAAAACCCTAAAATGTGTTTAAATACTCTGCTACAGTGACCTGCTACAGTGTCCCGTATTATACATGCTACAGTGATTTGTGGAATTACATTTCTATACTTCTCACACTGTTTTGATTACAACTTTTGGTACACTGAATGGATTGATAAACCGTAAATTTCTCCAGAAAATAGACTTCGAGAGCTTTCCAACGGTATATAACATGTCATCGGGTTCATTGTATATCAATACAATTAAATCCGAGAAGATGGTTGACTAGCAGAGGTGAAAATGAAGGGTTTTACTCCATTTTTGTGCAAGTTGCTCCAAAACTCCTACAAACATCAAAACCACACAAAAACATAAAAATACCAAGGAATATAGCAAAGAAACATGGACGAATTGATATGAAAATGATATATAAATAGACACTTATCAAATTCCCCCACACTTAGACTTTGCTAGTCCTCGAGCAACTACGACAATATGAAATAAAACTAAACCGAAACAGAATCAACAAAAAATTAAAACACACAAATGCTTCATCTTGCAAATAAGCCTCAAAGATTGTACTTAATTATGACCCAAGGAAAACTTCAAAATAATGCACTTGATCAAGAATTTCATCTCAAATATTAGTTTCGCTTCACTTCAATTCCTCAAGTGTGTGTGTGTAGAGCCATTCTCACCTAATCACTTGTAACCCGGATGAGTTTATGCATAAAAATGAATCATATTTAATATTGAAGATGTGTGTATAAATGAACTCCATAGGCCTGCTTTTCAAGTCACTCTCCACTAATGTAGACATGCACAACACGAAGGATCAAGTAGGACTTTATTAAGCTTGTAACGTTTGGCTTGGGTGAAGGTATGATAAAGGATAATAATTTGGCTCAAATCACCCACAAACACATAAATCATTCAAGACTATGTAGAGCTCAACCCTATAACACAACTTCATTTCAATTCACCAGGTTACTCCCCCAAACTTATTTAGAACACTCAATCTTTTTTTTTTTTGCAGAAAACAAAAGAAAACTACACCCCCACACTTTGTTTTTTCATTCTTTTTAAGAACATTAAGGGTATAGATCTCTTATTCTTCTTCTTTTGTTCTTTTTTTTTTGTTCTTCTTTTTTTCTTTTTTTTTCTTTTTTTTATTACACTTCCCCTCCCCCACACTTAAACAACACATTTTCCTCAATGTGTAAGTACGTGGACGATAAGTACAGATTGGCTTTTTTTTCTTTTTCTTTTTTTTTTTACAAACATAATAGAACTCACTTGCATTGCTCATGACACATCCCAACCTCCTCTAACTTCCCAAAACCAAAACATAGCTCAAAATTTAATTGTGAATGATGTACATGCTCATAGGTAAGGGATAAACTGTTTGGAACAAATTCATTTGAGGTTAGGAAATCTTTTAGTGAGTTAACAAAGAAAAAGGCTTACACAGGCTCAAAGGGGTAACGAGGGATCAATTTCAGTCAAGGTTGGCTATTAAGGCTCAAACGGTCCAAATATGGCCTAAATCATTTCCCCAATGTTGCACAGTCTAGGATTTCGCCTCGAGTGACCATCAAACAAGTTCTAGAATTCATTGAAATCTGAAGAAACATTTAAATTACATAAACTTTCTCTAAGTGAACAAATAACTCAGTGATAATAGCTCAGTGCTCAATGTTGCGCAAGGAATCAAAAGCAAAGCGAAAACCAATAAACATTTCAAGCACACAGATCCATGCATCATTTATCATTTTCCAAGAGTTATTCTTAATTCAATCATTATCTTATCATCGACCCACAACATGCAAGAAAAGAGGTACGTGGCGTTGTTACACCTGAGTCAAGATTGTATATTTCAACAATCCTTAGGACCAGTAGCCCGCAGACTTAAGGTTTCCAGCCTATATACTTTTATTATGAAAGAACAAAACAAGAAACAAGACACTTCAAACAACATGAAATAAACAAACTACAAAGTTATTAAGGAAGAATGCGTTTCAAGGGTTAAGGAAACCTCATATTCTGCCATTCTCAGGTTTTTCCACAATTTTTTTTAATCGAAACTGATAAAGATAAAAACACATAACAACTCTAAATTACGCAAAACTAAACTCACTCATAAATTAACAAAGTTCAACAAGTCAGCAAACAAAAACAAGTTAGTTAGAATGGGTCTAAAAAGTTTAGAAGTTAGCCTCCTTATTCAGCCATTATGGATTAAAGAGATCCAAAATGCGTTTCAAGAGGACTTACACTTTTTAAGCCACCACTCTAAAACCCAAGATTAGAAAATATTACCTGGGACAAAAGAAACAACCTGAAAAAACTCAAAAAGAAATGACATAAAAAAAAACTCAAATAAACACAATAAAGATTGCAAACGAAAATAAAGCAAACCAGCAGATAGAGATTACAGATGGAGCATTAAATCCAGTTTACGCCTCTTATTGCCTTCTCCAAACCAATCTATCCGAGATATTGTTGGATCAGGCGAATAGTCGAATGCTTGTAATTTGTCAATTAACTCCCCTGCAGTTGAAGCTGTAAACAGGATTTGCCTCGCTGACTGTGAGATGAAGTTTTTTTCTACTGCTTGATCAAGAAAAGACAACAAACCATCAAAAAAATTATTGACATTTAAAAAACCAATGGGTTTCCGATGGATGTTTAACTGTGCCCAAGAGGTGATTTGAAATATCTCCTCTAATGTACCATAACCACAGGGCAAAGCTATAAATGCATCAGATTTAATGACCATATGTGCAATACGCTCATGCATACTAGAAACTGTAACTCTTCCCCGATTGTGTTGCCTAGATATCTCGTACAGCTAATGGTTTAGGGATAATGCCGAGAACTTTGCTCCCTCCTAGGGATGCAGCTGTTGACACACACCCCATTAACCTAAGACTACCCCCTCCATAAATCAAATGAATACCCCTCGCAGCTAATGTCCTACAAGATCAAGAGCTGCTGTTGTAAATTATCCCAATCTTACCAATGCGATCCACAAATACCATATGTTTTGGGATCGCGAATTTGGTGTTTTCTCCATTTCTAAAAGTGCACTCTAAACTTGTGCAAGACAATGATGTGCGTTAGGTATTATGTGATACAAGTGCAAGACAGGTTATAAACTGTCTCTTATACACATCTAGATGTGTATAAGAGACAGTATACACACACGTAAAACTCTCAAATTTGACACATGGGGACATAATTTCGGTCTAGGGGGTGCGCTCGGATGCAGATTTATTGCCCCAAGATTTGAAAAAATGAGATATGCTTTCGGCGAGGTTTGACAAAACCTACACACTTGTCTCCCACGTGAAGCATGGAAATGGAGATACACTTTCGGCGGGGGTTGACAAGACCGCCACACTTGTCTCCCACGTGAAGCATGAAAAGTAAAGATATACATTCGGTGGAGGTTGACAAACCCTCCACACTTGTCTTCCACGTGTGCTTATATCATGGGGTAGTCATCTGGTTTGTCAAAAAGAAAACTTGAAATTAAAACAAACAAAATCAACAAACAACAACAACACAAAAACAACATTGATAATCAGATAAAACGAAACAAGAAAAAAAAAATTCTACAACAACAACACACATTCAAATATACAAGTAGTTGTGATTGGGGCTCACATCTTCCTCTGGTTTTACGTCCAGTAACGGCTGAAACGCCTTCTATGAGTCGGGATTTGCTTCCCATCCAGTTTTCTTATAAACTGGCAAACAGGGTCGTTTTTAGTCAGATTCCCTAGACTATAACACTGCAATTCATCACGGAATTGTATCCATAGATTAAGCAATTCACGCTGAACAAGTCCACAAGAATGTGACTTCGAGAAGTTAACAAAAACATTATCCAGCGACGTGATTAGTTGTCTATTTATATATCATTTTCATATCAATTCGTCCATGTTTCGTTGCTATATTCCTTGTTATTTTTATGTTTTTGTGTGGTTTTGATGTTTGTAGGAGTTTTGGAGCAACTTGCACAAAAATGGAGTAAAACCCTTCATTTCACCTCTGCTAGTCAGTGATCTTCTCGGATTTAATTGTATTGATATACAATGAACCCGACGACATGTTATATACCGTTGGAAAGCTCTCGAAGTCTATTTTCGGGAGAAATTTACGGTTTATAAATCCATTCAGTGTACCAAAAGTTGTAATCAAAACAGTGTGAGATGTATAGAAATATAATTCCACAAGTCACTGTAGCATGTATAATACGGGGCACTGTAGCAAGTCACTGTAGCAGAGTATTGAAACACATTTTAGGGTTTTATTTTCATAACTTGAAGAGGGGAAAACGTGGGAGGAGGCTGCATTTCTGGATTTCTCTCATCCCTTGGAGTTCTTGAAGGATAAAGAAGATTTTGAAAGAGGAGGAACTACAATTCCAAGAAGATTCATCTACAAAGAAGATTTTCAAAGAATTTGCTAAGTTCTTTCTTTCCTTTTCAATTCTGGAATTCCTCTGTATTGTATTTGTTATTCTGATTGAATATGTGTAACTAAATCTGAATTGGTTGAGGGTGATTTCAAAGCCCTTGATATGGATTTTGTGAGTTGATTGTGTAAGAAATGTTATCCAATTCTCTAATTGAAGTTGCTTGTATTTTCCCATATCTAATGCTTATGATTGCTTACTGATTGTATTTGGAATGGCCAACTGAATATAATCTGTTGTGGTCTATTGCTAGATTAGAAATCTTGATCCGTAATTGTCATGAATTTCCAATCATTAGTAGCAAAATTGTGATCAGAGATTGCAATTGGAAAATACAACCTAGGTTAAATAATCTGAACTTGTGTGATTATTGCTTAGATCAACCTATCTTTCTCATCGTAATGCTTCCATTGAATTAAACTTAGAGAGTTTGTTCTAGGTTGTTTAATGGATAGAGATTAAATAAAGAGCTTGTTTTATTTAACAACAAAGTAAGGAAAGATTGGGATAACCGAGCTTGTTGTTATCTACGGTTGATAACTTCAATGCTGTAATTGGATTACAATTCTATGTTAATTCACAAATTCATATCTTGTGGCAGAGAATGAACTCTTAACCAAGTGTCTCATTGATTTTTCACTCCATTTAACTTTGCTTTGTGTTATTCTTCATTTGCTTTCGTATTAAGTTTAGTTAATCAATCAACAAAACCCCTCCTGTTTAGTTTATTATTGCTGGAAAATAACAAATTCAATTAGAATCAATCCTCGTGGAACGATATCTACTTATCACTTTATTACTTGTGCGACTAGTATACTTGCTAGTTTCGAACGCATCAAGTTTTTGGCGCCGTCGCCGGGGATTGATTTGCTAATCAATTTGTTATTCTGTTTTTACTACTGATTCTTGATTGTTATTTCCTGATTATTTGTGTTTAGGCTTTTATGTCCGAGGGAGAAGGGGATCAGCGACTTTAGAGAATTAAGGAGTTTCTCCAATCCTCGAATTTAAGGCTAAATCGGTCAATTTCAACTCCACCTCCAGAATTTGACCTTGCACGACACACTTCCCTCCCAACTTCTTGCAGTTCAATCAAATCTGAATCGGAAGCAATGGCGATGGAAAACGATCAGACTCTTAAGGAGTTAGCAGCTCCAATTATTGATCAACAACCGCTATGCATAAGCACCAATTTTGAGATAGATTTTGAACTTAAATCTGGACTGATTCATCTCTCGCCTACATTTCATGGTTTTGCAGGAGAGGATCCGAACAAACACCTCAAAGAATTTCATGTGGTATGCTCAAGTATGAAGCCAACTGGTGTTTCTGAAGAGCAAATTAAATTGAGAGCATTCCCATTCTCATTAGCAGATTCGGCAAAAGATTGGCTATACTATCTACCACCAGGTACCATTACCACTTGGAATGAGATGAGTAAACTCTTTTTTGGAGAAATACTTTTCAGCCTCGAAAGTTACAAATATTAGAAAAGATATTAGTGGCATTCGACAACAACAATGGAGAATCACTTACATGAAATATGGGAGAGATTAAGAGAGTTATGTGCTAGCTGTCACCAAACCACCAAATTGGTGATGATCCTAATTCAATATTTCTATGAGGGTCTTACTTACATGGAAAAAGGAGTATCATGATGTGCTAGTGGATGCGAGCAATAGTTAATAAAACACCGAACGTGGCAAGACGTTTGATTAGTGACATGGCAGCGAACTCCCAACAATTCAGCAGTCAATGTGAGCCACAACTACCAAAAAGAGTAAATGAGGTAAGTACTTCAAACATTGAACAACAACTTTGTGAACTTACCTCTCTTGTAAAAAAAATGGCTGTAGGACATATGCAGCAATCTTATGCATGTGGAGTATGTTCTGCCATGGACCATCCAACCGACATGTGTCCAACTTTGCAAGAAGGAGATACAGAACAAGCCAATGCCATGGGTGGATTTCCAGGACAACCAAGGCAAAGGTATGACCCTTTCTCCAATACTTACAATGCTGGATGGAGAGATCACCCTAATTTAAGATATGCGAATCGTCAACCAATTGTCCCAAATGCCATACCAAATCGACCACCAGGTTTCAATCAACCAAGGGTGCAGCAACCATTTCAAGCACAACCACAACCAGCACCACAACCAGCTCCACAAAATTCAGGTATGTCTCTCCAGGATATTGTTAAAGCACTTGCCACTAACACAATGCAATTTCAGTAGGAAACTAGGGCAGTATCCAAAACCTGGAAAATCAAATGAGACAATTGGCCACTAACATGAGCAAATTTAAGAGTCAAAGCTCAGGAAAATTACCTTCCCAGCCGGTGATCAATCCAAGAGAGAATGCTAGTGCTGTAACTTTGAGAAGTGGGAAGCAATTAGAGATTACACCAAAGAAATCACAAACTGATGAAGGGGATAACACACTCCAACATGAATTAAAACATCATCTTCTAGTTAAATCTAAAACCAATATTCCCATAGGTACTCCTCCACCTTTTACGAAGACAGATTTGCAAAATCAAGGACAGGAGGAACAAGAACAAGAAATCCTGGAAACTGTTCGCAAGATCGAGGTAAACATACCACTTCTGGATGCTATCAAGCAGTGCCTCGTTATGCAAAATTTCTCAAAGAGTTATGCACCAACAAGAGGAAGTTGAACGGAAATGAGAAGGTAAAGTGTGGGGGAAAATGTTTCAGCTGTATTGCAAAGAAAAAATTCCTCCGAAATGCAAAGATCCAGGTACGTTCACCATTCCATGCACCATTGGTAATACAAATTTTGAAAGAGCTATGTTAGATTTAGGAGCATCTATTAATGTCATGCCATATTCTATTTATGCTTCTTTGAATCTTGGACCTCTTGCGGAAACTGGTATTGTAATTTAACTTGCTGATCGTTCTAATGCATATCCCAAGGGAGTTGGGAAGATGGGCTTGCTGCAAAGGTAAATCGCAATGGTTTTTCCAGCAGACTTCTAATGTTCTGGAAAGGGAGATGAGACATCTCCCAATCCAACACCGATTCTTGGGTGAGGCCATTCTTGAAAACTGCCGAAACCAAGATTGATGTTCATGATGGCACTCTTACCATGGAGTTTGATGGCGAGGTGATTCGTTTCAATAGTTTTGAGGCAATGAGGTACCCTAGTGACTTGCATTCTGTTTTTGCAGTTGATGTTATTGATTCTTTGGCACAACAACTTTTTGAGTTAACTCGCAAGGATGCATTTGAAGTAGCCATTAGTGCGCACATCTGGAGGCTAGAAAATTCAAGGAAGAAATCGAGAAAGTTGATACAAGTGTCTAAAGAAGTGAAGGAAGTTGTGGCAAGCTTGGATGAGACTATAGCTATCACCACAAACAGGTATGATGTTTAGTACATTGAATTGCCTTTATCTAATTAGAAACTTCTACCTTCTGTGATGAAAGCACCTGCCTTGGAGCTTAAGCCTCTTCCAGATCATTTGAAGCATGTATTCCTAGGTGAGAAAGATACTCTGCCAGTCATAATAGCAAAGGGTCTTGCACCATTACAAGAAGAGAAACTCCATCCGAGGCTCCGAGATCACAAAACGGCCATTGGGTGGACAGTCGCTGACATCAAAGGTATTAGTCCAGCCGTATGCATGCACCGCATCTTGTTAGAAGAGGGATCCAAGCCCACAAGAGAAGCACAGCGGGGGTTGAATCCTCCCATGATGGAAGTTGTCAACAAAGAAATCCTGAAATTGTTAGATGTGGGTGTGATTTATCCAATTTCGGACAGCAAGTGGGTGAGTCCAGTCCAAGTTGTTCCGAAGAAATCTGGTGTTACGGTGGTTAAGAATGACAATAATAAGCTAGTTCCCACTCGTATCCAAACCGGGTGGCGAGTTTGTATTGATTATCGAAAGCTCAAGTCTGCAACTCGCAAGGATCACTTTCCTTTGCCATTCATTGATCAAATGCTGGAGAGATTAGCAGGTCATTCTCATTATTGTTTTCTTGATGGCTATTCAGGATATAATCAGATTGTCATTGCCCCTGAGGATCAAGAGAAAACTACATTCACATGCCCATTCGGTACATTTGCCTATCGACGCATGCCATTCGGTCTTTGCAATGCCCCTGCCACTTTCCAAAGGTGTATGGTAAGTATTTTCTCTCATTATGTTGAGAACATTATTGAGGTATTTATGGATGACTTTAGTGTTTTTGGTGATTCTTTTGATAAATGCCTTGACAACCTTACCCTTATACTTCAAAGATGTATAGAAACTAACCTTGTTCTGAATTGGGAAAATGTCATTTTATGGTAGATCAGGGTATAGTTTTGGGACATGTTATTTCTGCTAAGGGTATAGAGGTTGATTAATCCAAGATAGATCTTATATGTTCCTTACCACCTCCCACAAGTGTGCGGGATATTCGTTCGTTTCTTGGTCATGCAGGTTTTATCGTAGATTCATCAAAGATTTCTCGAAGATAGCATTGCCCCTATGCAGATTATTACAGAATGATGTGGCCTTTGAATTTGATGAGAAATGCAAAGAGGTATTTGAGAAACTGAAGGAACTCTTGACTTCGGCTCCAGTAATCCAATCTCCGAATTGGAATCATCCATTCGAGATCATGTGCGATGCAAGTGACTACGCTGTGGGTGCCGTTTTGGGTAAACGAATTGGCAAAATTCCACATGCCATTTGCTATGCATCTCGGACTTTAAATGATGCTCAACTTAATTATTCTACCACTGAGAAAGAGCTGCTAGCGGTTATTTTTGCTTTAGAAAAGTTTCGATCTTATTGATTGGCACTAAAGTAACCGTTTATTCTGATCATGCAGCTTTGAGGTACTTGCTCACAAAGAAAGATGCTAAACCAAGGCTTATGAGGTGGATACTCCTTTTACAGGAGTTTGACTTGGAAATCAAAGACAAGAAGGGAAGTGAAAACTTAGTTGCAGACCATCTCAGTCGCATTGTCCATGACGAGGATGTACTACCATTACAAGAAAGTTTTTCGGATGAACAATTGCTGTCTCTACATGTAGCAGCCCCTTGGTATGCAGAGATTGTTAATTACTTAGTTACCAAGAAGCTACCACATGACTTGACTCGAGCTCAAAGAGACAAGATCAAAAACATTGCCAAATATACATATGGGATGATCCATACTTATGGAAGCATTGTTCTGATCAAGTGATAAGAAGGTGTGTTTCTGAATCTGAATTTAATTCAATTTTGACCTTCTGTCATTCTTATGCATGTGGCGGTCACTTCGGACCAAACAGAACAGCCCTGAAAGTTCTTGATTGTGGATTCTACTGGCCATCATTGTTCAAAGATGCATATCTATTTTGCAAAGCTTGTGACCGTTGTTAAAGGACAGGTAATTTAAGTGCGAAAAATCAAATGCCACAAACCCGTATACTTGTTGTTGAGATTTTTGATGTGTGGGGTATTGATTTCATGGGCCTTTTTCCTTCATCTTTTGGTAATATTTACATTATACTTGCTGTGGATTATGTTTCTAAATGGGTGGAAGCAAAAGCTACGAGAACTAATGATTCTAAAGTTGTTGTAGATTTTGTGAAATCTAACATTTTTGCGAGATTTGGAACACCAAGAGCCATGATATGCGATAGAGGGACACACTTCTGCAACCGATCATTTGAAGCCTTGCTCAAGAAATACAACATCACTCACAAGGTGTCTACTGCATATCATCCATAAACTAGTGGTCAAGTTGAAGTTTCAAATTGAGAAGTCAAGTCCATTCTGAAGAAGACAGTGAATCCAAACCGAAAAGATTGGAGCCTACGATTGAATGATGCACTTTGGGCATACCGAACTGCTTACAAGACACCTATTGGTATGTCTCCATATAGGTTAGTCTATGGTAAGCCATGTCACCTTCCAGTAGAGCTCGAACACAAAGCATGGTTTGCAGTAAAGCTTTGTAACATGGAGATGGATGCTGCTGGAGAACAAAGACGCTTAACTGCAAGAATGGAGAACTAGAAATGATGACCTATGAGAATTCCAGAATTTTACAAGGAGAGAAACGAAGGCATTTCATGATAAAATGATCTCCAGGAAGAAGTTTGAAGTGGGACAGAAAGTTCTTTTATTTCATCTCGCATCAAGTATATTTCCAGGTAAATTACGGATCTCGATGGGTGGACCTTTTGTTATACTAATGTTTTTCCCCATGGTGACAGCTGGAAATCAATGAGCGTTAAAAACGGAATAAAGTAGTCAAGGGGAATGGCACAGGTTGAAGCCTTACTATGAGAAGTCAGTGATGCAGGACATCGATGAGGTACCTCTCTACGAGCCAACTTATCTTGATGGGTGAGGATAGATAACGTCAGGCTGAGGACGTTAAACCAAGCGCTTATTGGGAGGCAACCCAATATTTTTGAAATATAAATAAAAAGAGACAAAGAAAAGAAGGTAGTATTGATCAATTTTTGTGTTTCGAGGAGATTCCTCTCATGGGCTATTATAATTGATAAGGTTTTATCTCTCTTTGCCATCTGTCTCATTTGCTTTGTTGTTTGTTTTTGACTTTCGTTTGCTCTTGTGTTTTTATTTCTTTTATGTGTATCTATTTTCTTTTCTTTTCTTGTGTTTATTTGATTATTCCGTGCTTCGAGTTCAGTTGTGCAACAGCTTGAGGAAACATTCAAACGGGAATTGAAGCCATTGTTCGAAGGTTTGAAACGTGCATATCTGGGAGAAGAACAAACTCAATCGCATTATCGGTAATATCTCTCCTTTTCTTCTCTTCAATGGATGCTGATATCTTCTATCGAACCTTCGTAAATATTTCCCTTCACTTCCTCAAAATGCTGTGTTTAAAATTTATAAAGTACGGATGACTAGACTTTGGGCATTGATGCTCCTAAAAATGCCTGCTGATATCCGATGGCTTATCGAAGCCAAGGTGAGATTGTCACAACACGGTGAGAACGGACATAATCTACGCAAAGAATAATGCCTGGTCTAGGAAAGAGCTACTAAGCACAAAGAACAGGCGAAAGAGCGAAAAAAAGGTTCAAAAGTATGTTATAAATGGCCTAGATGGAATGTAACCAGGGACTTGTCGTTCATTAGTTTTGCCTATGTCCAGGAATAGAGAAGATAAACTTTCATTTATTAATAAAGGTTTGAGTAATGAGTCGCTGGATAATGTTTTGTTAACTCTCGAGTCACATTCTTGTGGACTTGTTCAGCGTGAATTGCTTAATCTATGGACACAATTTCGTGATGAATTGCAGCGTTATAGTCTAGGGAATCTGACTAAAAACGACCCTGTTTGCCAGTTTATAAGAAAACTGGATGGGAAGCAAATCCCCGACTCATAGAAGGCGTTTCAGCCGTTACTGGACGTAAAACCAGAGGAAGATGTGAGCCACAATCACAACTACTTGTATATTTGAATGTGTGTTGTTGTTATCGAATTTTATTTTCTTATGTTTCGTTTGATCTGATTATCAATGTTGTTTTTGTGTTGTTGTTGTTTGTTGATTTTGTTTGTTTAATTTCAAGTTTTCTTTTTGACAAACATATGACTACCCTATGGCAGAAAGTACACGTGAAGGAGACAAGTGTGGGGGTTTTGTCACCCCCGCCGAAAGTGTATCGCCATTTCCATGCTCACGTGAGGAGACAGGTGTGTAGGTTTTGTCAAACCCCGACGAAAGCATATCTCACTTTTTCAAATCTTGGGGCGATAAATCTGCATCGAGCAACCCCCACCGAAAGTAAGTCCCCATGTGTCAAAAATTGAGAGTTTTATGGGTGTATATATACATTCTGCATATTTTCATATGTCATTCCATAACCTGTCTTGCAATTGAAAAGCATAATATCTAACGTGTCTTACACAAGATTAGAGCACTTGTAGAAATGGAGAAAAACACCAATTCGGCGATTCCGCAATATATGCGTATTTTGCGGATCGCAATTTGGTAAAGATGGAGAGTTTACCACAGCAGCTCTGTATCTTGGTAGGACATTAGCTGCGAGGGGTATTAATTTGATTTATGGAGGGGGTAGTCTTGGGTTAATGGGGTGTGTGTCAACAGCTGCATCCCTAGGACTGGGAGCAAAGTTCTCGGCATTATCCCTAAACCATTAGCTGTACGAGATATCGTAGGCAACACAATCGGGGAAGAGTTACAGGTCTCTAGTATGCATGAGCGTATTGAACATATGGTTGTTAAGTCTGATGCATTTATAGCTTTGTCGTGTGGGGGTTTGCCGGGTGGTTATGCGCTACATTAGAGGATGATATTCAAATCACCTCTTGGGCACAGACTAAACATCCATCGGAACCATTAGTTTGTTAAATGTAATAATTTTTTGATGGTTTGTTGCCGTTCTGATCAAGCGCTAGAAAAAAATTTCATCTCACCGTCAGCAAGGCAAATGCTGGTAAAAGCTTCAACTGCAGGGGAGTTGATTGACAAACTACAAGAATTCGTCTATTCACCGGATCCAACAATGGCTCGGATAAATTGGTTTGGAGAAGGCAACAAAAGGCGTCAACTGGATTTAACCCTCCATCTGTAATCTCTATTTGCTGGTTTGCTTCGTTTTTGTTTGCTTTCTTTTTAGTGTGTTTATTTGAGATTTTTCATGTCGTTTCGTTTGAGCTTTTTCAGGTTATTTCTTTCGTCCCAGGTAATATTTTCTAATCTCAGTTATTAGAGTGGTGGCTTAAAAAGTTCAAGTTCTCTTGAAACGCATTCTGGATCTCTCCAATCCATAATGGCTGAATAAGGAGGCTAACTTCTAAACTTTTTAGACCCATTCTAACTAACTTGTTTTTGTTGCTGACTTGTTGAACTTTGTTATTTTATGAGTGAGTTTAGTTTTGCGTAATTTAGAGTTGTTATGTGTTTTTATCTTTATCAGTTTGGATTTAAAAAAAAAAAACAATTGTGGAAAAACCTGATAATGGCAGAATATGGGGTTTCTTTACCCTTGAAACGCATTCTCTCGAAATAAATCTGTAGTTTGGTTATTTCATGTTGTTTGAAGTGTTTCTTTCATAATAAAGGTATATAGGCTGGAAACCTTAAGTCTGCGGGCTACTGGTCCTAAAGATTGTTGAAATATACAATCTTGACTCAGGTGTAACAACGCCACGTACCTCTTTTCTTGCATTTTGTGGGTCGATGATAAGATAATGATTGAATTAAGAATAACTCTTGGAAAATGATAATTGATGCATGGATCTTTGTGCTTGAAATGTTAATTAGTTTTTGCTTTACTTTGATTCCTTGCACAAAATTGAGCACCGAGCCATTATCACTGAGTTATTTGTTTACTTAGAGAAAGTTTGTGTAATTTAAGTGTTTCTCCAGATTTCAATGAATTCTAGAACTTGTTTGATGGTCACTCGAGGCGAAATCCTATACTGTGCAACATTATGGAAATGATTTAGGCCATCTTTGGATCGTTTGAGCCTTAAGAGCCAACCTTGACTAAATTTGATCCCTAGTTACCCCTTTGAACCTCTGTAAACCTTTTTCTTTGTTAACTCACTAAAAGATTTCCTAATCTCAATTGAATTTGTTCCAAACAGTTTATCCCTTACCTATGAGCATGTAAATCATTCGCAATTACATTTGAGCTATGTTCTGGTTTTGGGAAGTTAGAGGAGGTTGGATTGTGCCATGAGCAATGCAAGTGAGTTTTATTATGTTTGTAAAAAAAAAAAAGAGAAAAAATCTGTACTTATCTTTCACGTACTTAAACATTGAGGACAATGTACTGTTTAAGTGTGCGGGAGTGGAATTGCAGTTAAAAAAAAAAAAGAAAAGAAAAAGAAAAGAAAAAGAGTTCTATACCCTTGGGAGTTCTTAAAAAGAATGAAACAACAAAGTGTGGGGGTGTAGTTTCTTTTGTTTTCTACAA
>SNVD02010287.1:0-43837 GCA_013180625.2 Boswellia sacra | reverse complement strand
GTGGTGCAAGGCCCATTTCTATTTTAACTGACAAAGGATCATTCTTATCCAAGAATCCATGCTTCAAATGATCTGGAAGAGGCTTAAGCTCCAAGGTAGGGGCTTTCATCATAGAAGGCAGAAGTTTCACATTAGATAAAGGAAATTGAATGCACGAAACATCATAACTATTTGTGGTTATAGCTATGGTCTCATCTAAGCTTGCCATAGCTTCCTCCATTTCTTTGGACACTTGTATCAGCTGTTCTTGTGCTTTGAACTTTCATCCTTTATGTGTTCACTAATAGCAACATCCAGCTCATTCTTGCGAGTTAACTCAAAAACATTGTTGTGCAAAATAATCAATGACATCAACTGCAAAAATAGAATGTAAGTCACTAGGGTACCTCATTGCCTCAAAAATATTGAAACGAATCACCTCGCCATCAAATTCTATGGTCAAAGTGCCATAATGAACATCAATCTTGATTCTAGCAGTTTTCGCGAATGGCCTCCCTAAAAGAATCGGTGTTGGATTAGGAGATGTCTCATCCTCTATTTTAAGGACATAGAAGTCTGCTGGAAAAACCAATTGATTCACCTGCACAAGCACATCTTCCACAACTCTTTTGCCATATGCATTAAAATGATCAGCAAAGTGAATGGTAATACCAGTTTTCGCAAAAGGTCCAAGATTTAAAGAAGCATAAATAGAATATGGCATGATGTTAATAGATGCTTCTAAATCTAACATAACTCTTTCAAACTTGGTTTTACCAATGGTGCATGGCATGGTGAAAGTACCTGGATCTTTGCACTTTGGAGCAATTTTCCTTTGCAATACAGCTGAAGCATCTTCCCCCACACTTACTTTCTCATTTCTTTTTAACTTTCTTTTGCTGGTGCATAACTCCTTGAGACATTTTGTATAATGAGGTACTTGCTCGATAGCACCCAGAAGTGGTATATTTACCTCGATTTTGTGAGAAGTTTCCAGGATTTCTTGTTCTTGTTTCTCCTTCGATTTTGCAAATCTACTAGGAAAAAGTGGAGGAGAAACATATGAAGGAATGGGAGTTATAGGATTTACCTGAGAAGTCAGTGTTTTGCTCATGGTGGACGTGGTGTCATCTCCTTCATCAGTTTGTGATTTCTTTGGCAGGACATCTAATTGCTCTCCATTTTACAAAGTTATCGCACAAGAATTATCTCTTGGATTGATCACCATTTGACAAGATAATTCTTCTGAGCCTTGGCCCTCGAATTTGCTCATGCTAGTGGCCAATTGTCCCATTTGATTTGCGAGGTTTTGGATACTTGCCCCAGTTTCCTGCTGGAATTGCATTGTGTAGTGGCAAGTGCATTAACAATATCCTGGAGTGACATACCTGAGTTTTCTGGAGCTGGTTGTGGTGCTGGTTGTGGCATTGGTGGTGGTTGCATTTGAAATGGTTGCTGCACTTTAGGTATATTAAAACCTTGTGGCCGATTTGGTATGGCATTTGGGATGATTGGTTGATGATTCCAGTAATTAAAATTAGGGTGATCTCCCCATCCGATATTGTAAGTGTTAGAGAAGGGATCATAACATTGCCTTGTTTGTCCTGGAAATCCACCCATGGCATTGGCTTGTTCCATATCTTCTTCTTGTAAAGTTGGATGCATGTCCATTGGATGCTCCATGGTAGAATATACCCCACATGCATAAGGCTTCTGCATATGTCCTACAGCCATGTTTTCCACAAGAGAGGTTAGCTCAGAAAGTTGTTGTTCAATGGTCGGAGTACTTACCTCATTTACTCCCCAATGTAGTTGTGGCTCAAACCGGCTACTGAATTGTTGGAAGTTTACTGCCATGTCATCAAAACACAAACAATCAGAAAAGAAAAACAAAAAAAATTACAAATCAACAAACGAAAACAAAATAACAAATCGATTAGAAAATCAATCCCCGGCAACGGCGCCAAAAACTTGATGCGTTTGAAACTAGCAAGTATACTAGTCGCACAAGTAATAAAGTGATAAGTAGATATCGTTCCCACGAGGATTGATTCTAATTGAATTCGTTATTTTCCAGCAACGATAAACTAAACGGGGGGGTTTTGTTGAATGATTAACTAAATGAAATAAGAATGCAAATTAAGAATAACAAAACAGAAGTTAATTTGAATGAAAGATCAATGAGAGACACTTGGTTAAGGGTTCTTTCTCTGCCACAAGATATGAATTTGTGAATTAAAATAGAATTGTAATCCAATTACAGCATTGAAGTTATCAACCGTAGATAACAACAAGCTCTGTTATCCCAATCTTTCCTTACTTTGTTGTTAAATAAAACAAGCTCTTTATTTAATCTCTATCCATTAAAAAAACTAGAACAAGCTCTCTAAGTTTAATTCAATAGAAGCATTACGATGAGAAAGATAGGTTGATCTAAGCAAAAATCACACAAGTTCGGATTATTTAACCTAGGTTGTATTTTCCAATTGCAATCTCTGATCACAATTTTGCTACTAAGATTGGAAATTTATGACAATTACGGATCAAGATTTCTAATCTAGCAATAGACAACAACAGATTATATTCAGTTGGCCATTCCAAATACAATCAGTAAGCAATCATAAGCATTAGATATGGAAAATACAAGCAACTTCAATTAGAGAATTGGATAACAATTTCTTACACAATCAAATCAAAAAATCCATATCAAGGGCTTTGAAATCACCCTCAACCAATTCAGATTTAGTTACACATATTCAATCAGAATAACAAATACAATACAGAGAAATTCCAGAATTGAAAAGGAAGAAAGAACTTAGCAAATTCTTTGAAAATCTTCTTTGTAGATGAATCTTCTTGGAATAGTAGTTCCTCCTCTGTCAAAATCTTCTTTCTCCTTCAAGAACTCCAAGGGATGAGAGAAATCCAGAAATGCAGCCTCCTCCCACGTTTTTCCCCCTTCAAGTTATGAAAATAAAACCCTAAAATGTGTTTAAATACTCTGCTACAGTGATTTGCTACAGTGCCCCGTATTATACATGCTACAGTGCTTGTGGAATTATATTTCTATACATCTCACACTGTTTTGATTACAACTTTTTGTACACTGAATGGATTTATAAACCGTAAATTTCTCCAGAAAATAGACTTCGAGAGCTTTCCAACGGTATATAACATGTCATCGGGTCATTGTATATCAATACAATTAAATCCGAGAAGATCACTGACTAGCAGAGGTGAAAATGAAGGGTTTTACTCCATTTTTTGTGCAAGTTGCTCCAAAACTCCTACAAACATCAAAACCACACAAAAACATAAAAATACCAAGGAATATAGCAAAGAAACATGGACGAATTGATATAAAAGTAATACATAAATAGACACCTATCACATACCCTTACGCATCAACATCCTTACTCTTTCTGCACAAGCTTTGTAAATTTTAAGCAAATCATTTGGAGGAAGAGAGGGAAAATGTTTGTGCAGATTTGAGAGAATGGTGTCCATGTGAAAATGCAAGAAAAGAAAGGAAAATGAATGCAAGGTGAGCAACAATTTTTAGGGAACTGAAAAACCGACTTTAAAAGCCACGGAGTACCGTATCCGCCACTTGACCGGGAAAAATCAATCCTTAAAAAGGATCGATTAAAGCAATGGACTCTTCATTTTGGTCAAAATTTTCAAAGAATGGTTTTAACCGTTGTCTATTAACTTTAAACACATGACCACCCTTTGGGTTCTTAATTTCAACTGCTCCATGAGGGAAAACATTTTTAACAATGAAAGGCCCAGTCCAACGTGACCGAAGTTTACCAGGAAATAAGTGCAATCTTGAATCATACAAAAGAACTTTTTGTGAAGGTTCAAAAGATTTTATAACAATAAATTTGTCATGAAAAACCTTCATTTTTTCTTTGTAGATTTTAGAATTTTCATAAGCCTCATTCCTGATTTCTTCAAGTTCACTCAGTTGGAGTTTTCGTAACTTGCAAGCATCATTTAAGTTTGTGTTAAATGTTTTAATGGCCCAATAAGCTTTATGCTCAATTTCCACAGGCAAGTGATAAGGTTTTCCATAAACTAATCTATAAGGAGACATTCCTAATGATGTTTTGAAAGTAGTTCGGTAAGCCCAAAGTGTATCATTAAGTCTTAAGGACCAATCTTTGCGATTTGGGTTAACCGTTTTTTCTAAAATCTGTTTTATCTCCCTATTAGCAAGTTCAACTTGTCCACTTGTTTGTGGGTGATAAGGTGTAGAAATTTTATGGGTTATTCCATATTTCTTCATTAAAGTTTCAAATGGTTTGTTACAAAAATGTGTACCCCCATCACTAATAATGGCTCGAGGAATTCCAAATCTACTTAAGATATTCTCCTTCAAGAATTTGACAACTGTTTTGTGATCATTGTTTCGACATGGAATTGCCTCGACCCATTTTGAACCATAGTCTACTGCAACAAGGATGTACACAAAACCAAATGACGGTGGAAAGGGTCCCATAAAATCAATACCCCAACAGTCAAAGATTTCAACGACAAGAATGGGATTCAACGGCATCATGTTTCTTTTTGAAATAGATCCCAATTTTTGACAATTTTCACACGTTTTGCAAAATGCATGTGCATCTTTAAATAAGGTGGGCCAATAAAATCCACATTGTAAGATCTTAGCAGCTGTTTTTCTAGATGAAAAATGTCCGCCACATGCTTCGGAATGACAAAAGTTAATGACACTACTTACCTCATTGTCGGGTATGCATCTTCTCATTATTTGGTCTGGACAATATTTGAACAGATATGGGTCATCCCAGTAAAAATTTTTCACCTCGGTTAAAAATTTTCTTTGTCTTGAGCATTCCAATGAGGTGGCATTTTCCCTGTCGCAAGAAAATTTACAATGTTAGCAAACCAAGGTACAGTAGCAACGAAAAATAAAAATTCATCAGGAAAAGAATCATTGATAGGTGAAGTTTCAATTAATGTTTCTGTCGTTAGTCTTGAAAGATGATCAGCAATGACATTTTCAGCTCCTTTCTTGTCCTTTATTATGATGTTGAATTCTTGGAGCAATAAGATCCACCGTATCAATCTAGGTTTTGCATCCTGTTTAGACATTAAATATCTCACAGCTGCATGGTTAGTGTAAACAATTGTTGGAGAACCAATTAAATAGGATCAAAATTTGTCCAATGCAAATACTACTACAAGTAGTTCTTTTTCAGTTGTTGTGTAATTCATTTGTGCATCATTTAAAGTCCTACTTGCATAGTATATTACGTAAGGCTTACCTTCTTTTCTTTGTCCTAAGACAGCACCAACGGCATAGTCACTTGCATCACACATTAATTCAAAAGGCAAGGACCAATCAAGAGATTGAATAATTGGAGCAGTTGTTAAAAGTTCAATTAATTTATCAAAGGCATTTTGACATTCTTGAGTCCATTCAAAAGAAGTATCTTTTATTAAGAGGTTACAAAGAGGTTTAGATATAGCACTAAAATTTCTTATGAACCTCCTATAAAATCCAGCATGCCCTAAAAATGAACGAACCTCTTTGACTATTTTTGGTGGAGGCAAATGGGAAATTAATTTCACTTTTGCTTTGTCCACTTCAATTCCCTTAGAAGACACCACATGGCCTAAGAAAATTCCCGAAGTGACCATATAATGGTATTTTTCCCAATTCAAAATAAGAGCTTTTTTCACACACCTTTTTAGGACTCTTTCTAAATTTTCAAGACAATTATCAAAAGAGTTTTCAAAGACAGTTAAATTATCCATGAAAACTTCTAAACAATGCTCAACCATGTCACTAAAAATGCTTAACATGCATCTTTGAAAAGTGGTTGGGGCATTACAAAGTCCAAAAGGCATTCTCCTAAATGCAAAAGTGCCAAAGGGGCACATGAATGTGGTCTTTTCTTGGTCTTCAAGTGCAATGGGAATTTGGTAATAGCCTGAGTATCCATCGAGAAAGCAGTAGTAGGACTGCCCTGCTACTCTTTCAAGAATTTGGTCAAGAAATGGTGAGGAAAAATGGTCTTTTCTGGTGACAGCATTCAATTTTCTATAATCAATGCACATCCTCCAACTAGATGAGACTCTGGTTGGCAATGATTCCCTCTTTTCATTTTTAACTACTGTAATGCCAGATTTCTTAGGTACTACTTGTGCAGGGCTTACCCACTTGCTATCAGAAATAGGGTAAATAATTCCCACTTCAAGTAGTTTAAGAACTTCAGCCCTAATAACCTCTTTCATATGTGGATTTAATCTTCTTTGAGGTTGTTGGGATGTTTTAGTATTTTCCTCTAAATGTATTCGATGTGTGCAAATTAAAGGGTTAATGCCTTTTATATCTTTTAAAGTCCACCCGATTGCCTTTTTATGCCTTTTAAGCACTTCTATCAACTTACCTTGTTGCTCGCATGTGAGGGATGAAGAAATTACCACCGGATATGTCTGATTCTCCCCAAGATATGCATATTTCAGTCCTTCAGGTAAGGGCTTCAATTCTAACTTGGGAGCTTCCTCTTCCTTGCTTTCATTCATTTGCCCCAATTCTTCAAATCTTGATTTTGAGCCTTTTTCTATCACCTGTGCACAATCCAATAAAAAACATATATTAGAAAGATCAGACTCTAGTTCCATACTTGATTCTAATGAATTCACTAGACAAGTTTCCAAAGGGTCAGAAGAACTCCCTTTTTGGATGTGATCTTCTACAATAGATTCAATTACATTGGCTTCGTCAATTTCATCTCCTTCTTCATTTGGTTGTTTGCACATATTAAAAACATTAAGTTCCAATGTCATATTCCCAAATGATAGCTTCATGACTCCATTCCTGCAATTAATCAAAGCATTAGAGGTGGCTAAAAATGGACGCCCTAAAATAACAGGAATTGAATTGCTTACTTCTATACTGGTTGTGTGTCTAAGACGATAAAATCCACTGGGTAAATGAATTTATCAACTTGAACTAATACATCTTTTACTACTCCTCTTGGTACTTTAATTGATCTATCAGCAAGCAAAAGAGTCATAGAAGTCGGTTTTAACTCACCTAGATTGAGTTTTTGAAAAACCGAGTATGGAAGCAAAGTCACACTAGCACCAAGATCAAGTAAAGCTTGTTCAATTTTATGGTCTCCAATAACACATGAAATTGTAGGACAACCTAGATCCTTATATTTCACTGTATTATTATTTTGAAGAATAGCACTTACTTGCTCAGCTAGAAAGGCCTTCTTTTTCACATTCAGTTTTCTTTTCACAGTGCACAAGTCTTTAAAAAATTTTGCATAAGAAGGTACCTGTTTGATCACATCAAGCAAGGGAATGTTGACCTTTACCTGTTTGAAAATTTCAAAGATTTCAGAATTGTGAGTTGGCTTCTTTTGTGTAGCTAATGCTTGAGGAAATGGAGGCACAGATGAGGATTTGGTTTCCTCTTCGCTAGGTGTTGGTTTGGCAACCTCTTCATGCCCTTTAGAGATCGATTCTTCTTCTTTCTCACAAGGGTTAGGAATATGTTTTTCAACAACCTTACCATTGCAAAGGGTCATGGCTGACTTAGCTTGGTCAAAATAATGGTTAATTGAACTCCCTGCATTTGAGTTAGATTGATCTTTGGGGTTTTGCAATGTTTGAGAAGGAAATTTTCCCTTCTCTTGGATGCTAAATGTAGATGCAAATTGTGCAAGAATTTCTGACAAATTTGCTAATGTTTGAGCAGTTTGACTATGGAAAGTCTCTTGCTTTGTAATGAATGAATGCAATGTTTCTTCAAAGTCATTCCTAGGAGGAGGAGCATATGCATGATCATGAGAATTTTGAAAATTTTGTCGTGTTTGAAAAGGCACTTGTGAAGATTGTGCATGATTATCATTTTTCCAACTAAGATTTGGATGATTTCTCCAACTAGGATTGTAGGTTTGTGAGTATGGATTGTGATTTGGCCTTTTGAAAGTTTTCAAGGCATTGGCTTGCTCATGGAGACATTCCCTAAAGGCAGGCAAAGTTGGGCAATCATCAGTAGAATGGTCATTATCATCACAAATGTTACAGACATTTTCTTGAATAGAATTTAATTGACCACTCTTTTTTATTTCCAAAGCCTCGACTTTTCTAGCTAAGGATGCATATTTGGCTTGAAGGTCATGGTCTTCCCTAAGTTTGTAAATGCCTCTATTGGATGTCGAGGTTGGGGTCTTGCTTGGTACCTCATAGGTGTCAGCAGTGTCCCAATTTTGTGCCTTTTCTGCCAAGGAATCTATAAAGTCAAGTGCTTCCTCAGGGTCTTTTTCTTTAAATTCTTCATTACACATTAATTCTACTAGTTGCCTATCTTGAGGTGTTAACCGTTCATAGAAGTGTGCAACTATTCTCCAAGTTTCAAAACCATGGTGAAGACAGGTATTAAGTAGTTCCCTATACCTATCCTAACATTGGTAAAGGGTTTCCCCTTATTTTTTAGAGAAACCAGAAATTTGTCTTTTAAGAGAATTTGTTCTATGGGTAGGAAAAAAGTTTTTCAAAAATTGTTGTTTCATCTCATCCCATGAACTGATGGAATTCGACCTCAAATTTTGTAGCCATGTTCTAGCTTTATCTTTTAAAGAAAAAGGAAAAAAGCTTTAATCTAATGGTGTTTATGCTACAATTTGGGTCAGTGTAGGAGCTACATACCTCTTCAAAGAGTTTCAAGTGCGAATATGGGTTCTCCATGTCAAGGGCCATGAAAAGTGGGTAGAAGTCGAACAAAACTTGGTTTGAAATTGAAATGGATTGAATCTGGAGGAGAAACTACACAAGATGGTGCACTAGTCCTTACCGGATTCATGTAGTCTCTGAGGGTTCTTCGTTGGTTTTGATCATTTTGTTGCGAACGGTTGTCCCCTTCATCCGTGAATATTTTCACATGATTGTTAGCCATGTTTGCTAAAGAAGATGATGTTTTTCTAACAAGTCTACCACTAGATGTTCGTGACCAAATTTTCATGCAAGGAAGAGAGACGGAAAGAGAAGAAAAGATGAACACACAAGAAATTAAGATCTAAGAAGAAAAAAGAGAACACTTACAATTTTGCACGCCAATTTTTACCTTCCCCGGCGACGGCATCAAAAACTTGACACATCTAAAAAAGGATTGTCTCCCAAGTATAGGAGTGTCGAAGTAATAAAACCCGGTGAGACCGGGGTCGATCCATGAGGAAGGGGATTTAAGCACTACAAATTATAAGCTAAGCGAATATGATATGGATAATTCAAAGAGATGACAAGATAATATCAACAATATGAGTAAAGAACAAGTTCTTAAACAATAAATGAGAATAACACAAGAGAAATTAACACAATAATAATGAAAGCTAAAGTTAGGGGATCCGCCCTTGATATTTCAAATGAGGATAAACAACCCGTTTTAGTTATATGAATTATATTTGTTTCGTTACCAATATTTATACCACTACTTGTAAATGAGTTCAAGCATCCAATGTGCCAATCTCCATATGTCTACAACAAATCAAGGTTCCTAACTAGATTTGTGTCGATAAGAAAGAACCATATGACATCTAGAAAGGATCCAAACATTTGATGTGCCAAGGATTGTCTACAATGGATCAAGACCTCCACTTTACGAGTGGTGTCAAGATTGATTAAGAAAATAAATATAAATCATATAAATAACTTAAGATTATGATTATTAAGCACATATTAAGGGTTAGAGAATCCTTACTCTCATATCAAGGGTTTCACCCTTTCACCTTAACAAGAGAGAAATTAGCAAGACATTATAAGAGAAATAACACAAAATGCAAGAAAAAGGAAATTCATTAATAACATTAAAACAAGAGAGAAACACAATACAAGATCCCAGCAAAGGCCAAGATGATCCAGCCAAGGCCAAGATGCCCTAATGGGTCACAAGGAACCTATATTTATAGATACATTCAGGGGCAAACTTGTCAAATTACAAAGGAATAATTGTCAAATATTAGATGCACCAACTTTGACAATTGGGGTAATTAGGTGAACTGACTTTGACCACCGATTTTGACATTGAATTTTTGAGAATGTTAATCACATATCTTCATGAAAATTGTAGATATTTCTCTCAGCTTTCTAGAACATCTTGATTCATACGATTTGGATACGTATTTTGAGAGATATGATCAAAATACTGAGGCATGGTCAGGCTGGGCCGAAACTGCAGATGGTTTCACTTCAAGCCCATTTTTGGTCCACTAAGAGCCCGAATTTGATCATTCTTCTGGGATACAATCTTGTAGATAATTTAATCATCTTTCCAAAACATTAAGATTTGCACCATTCTGATATATAAATAGAGAGTTATGCCCATTTAACCGAACCTGTAACAAAACCAAAATTAAGAGGAAGTTAATTCCAAAGATGCAAAGACTATAAATATGCTTAAGTTGAGGAATTTAATGACACTATTAATGCAATATGATAAACTAAGCTCTTATTAAACATACATATTTAAGTGTTCATCAAAGGGACCTTCGTACTTCTGTACCAACCCCTTGTGCACTTTGCGAAGTGACTTGAATTGTTGGGGTAGTAGCTTGATAAGCACCAAGTCCCCCTCTTAAAATGAGAGGTGTCGTCTCTTAGTGTCCACCCATTTCTTCATTTTCTTGGCGGCCTTGTCCAAGCATGCTCTCGTAATGTCGGCTTGTTCATGCCATTCCTTCACGAGCTTGTAGGCCGCTGGACTCTTCCCTCCATAGATTGAGGCTATGGCATGTGGAGTCATAGGTTGTTGTCCCGTCACAATCTCAAATGGACTCTTACCCGTTGCCTCACTCCTTTGGAGATTATATTAGAATTGGGCAACATCTAGCAACTTTGTCCAATCATATTGGTGAGCACTCACATAATGCGTCAGGTATAACTTAAGTAAGACATTAATACGCTCGATTTGCCCATCAGTTTGGGGGTGAAAGCTTGTTGAGAAGCTCAAGTCGGTCCCCAACATTTTGAAGAGCTCTACCCTAAAACGTCTCATGAAACGAGGATCACGGTCACTCACAATGTTTTGTGGAACTCTCCAAAGTTTCACCACGTGCTTGAGGATCGCTCGAGCGGCTTCATTCATGGTGCAATCCGTGGAGACGGGAATGAAGGTGGCATATTTGCTAAATCGATCGACTACCACCATTGTGCTTCCATATCCCTCGGATTTTGGCAAGGCCACAATGAAGTCCATCAAGACGCTTTGCCATGGCCTTTCCATGATGGGTATGGTTTCTAACAAACCCGCGAGGCATTGGTGTTCAACCTTGTCTTGTTGGCATACAAGACAAGTCCTCACATAGCCCTCCACGTCTTTCCCAACATTGTAGCAATCTCCTTGAATCTTCATGAGGCTTGGAGACTGGGACACAACAGCTAATCACCACAGCGTCAAACAGTTTATTCTCTGTTACTTGTTTGCCAATTTCCTTCACCATTGTGGTCTTACCCACACCGCCCAGCCCACATATTCCAATTATACTGACGTTCTCATCATTCAAGGCCATCACAATTTGCTTCATGATCGATTTCCTTGATTCAAAATATCCAGAAAACTTGAGAGATGAAGATATAATTCCTGGTGGAGGAGCATGGTAAGACACAATCTCAAATGTTCCCTTTTATTGAAGCTGAGAGATGACACTAGCCTTCTGCTGTACCTGCTTACTGAATCTGTAATGCGACCGCATATCAATGCACAACCCTTTGAAGCATCCCTTCTTTGCTTGGACTTCCTCATCTAACAACTTTTCAGCCTTTTGACTGATAGCTTCCGCATCTGCTATCCACTTTCGAACATCAGCTTCGATGATCTCTCCATTTCTCCTAGCAACTTCAACTTTCGCTTGCACCCTTGCTTTCACGTCGTGAGTTCCCCAGCTTGCTTTCTCAATGTTTCAATGTTGTCATTGTAGTGATATAAGCAACCAAGCTGACGATTCCCTGAATCAAACACGTATTCAGACACCTTTCTCACTCCTGCTTAGTTCCATTTCTACCTTTGGTTTAAGGTTGCTCGATTCGACTCCGGGCTATATCACAAACTTCGATTACACCCACCTAGCTCATCTCATTTTTTTTCTCTCTTTTATTTCTCCCCTCCTTAATTAGGAATGTGCATGCATGGTTTGTGATGAAATATGCTAAATTATTGCTATTGATTAATGATTATGCCTTCGTCTTTAACCTCTAATGCTGGACATCGCATTATATGTTCTTTTCGTGAGAGAAAACATATGTAAAGTATGGTTGCAAGAGCTTTATATGACTATTGTTCTCTTTAAAGAAAGGAGAGCGTGTATGACAAAAGTATTAATCAAATCAATGGAATCAGTCTACTTGTAACAACCGATTCATTCAAAAAGAAAATACCTTCTGTATTTCAAAAATCTTGTTCATCTTCCTGAGAAACACCAACAATATCGAAATTTATAATGTGACAAATTTTACTTATTTCATCCTAAATTATAGTTACATTACATCCTCGGCGTTAGGATCAAGCTTTTGCCACTTAGGTGAAAGTTATAGCAAATAAGGGTGTTTGTTGGTTTGGATCTGATGGATTTAGCTAATAACCAATCCAATCTAATAATGATCGGTTTAGAGATTTTTCAATCCAATCCGATCCAATCAAAGATTGAAATCCAATCCAATTCGATGTTAAAAAAACCATCCAATCCGATTCAATCTGATCCAATCCGAACTTAAAAAAAATTAAAAATGAAAAATCCAATATGATCTAATAAAAAAGACAAGTTAATGTGATACTATATACAGATAATGATAATGTGAATTTACCAAACAAATTAAAATATTGGTAAATCCTAATATAATAAATAAAAATTCATTTATAAATTGATTAATGTTCCTAAATAAAGTAACAATAAAAATTTATCAATCATAACAATAAGCTATCATGAAATAGCAAACAAAAATTGTCATGTGTAAAGAATTAACCAGTAAGCTGTTACAAAACTCATAATAGAACACCATCAGAATAAGTATATCCTGCAATCAAAATGACTTTGTCAAACTGATCAAGCAATACTCGTTAATCAATTCATGATCAGAGAAATTATATCAGTCAATGCAATCAGATCATAATCAGAGCAAAACATCCAAGCAAAACATTCATCAAATCAAGATATCTTGAATGCACACATAAAGCAAACATAAGAAGTTCTTCTTACTCCCCCTTACTACTTACTTACATCCTTGAGAAATAAGCAACAAAAAAATATAAACAAAACAGAAGTAAGTAACCACGGTAATATCAGACATAACAAAAATCAGAAATAACAAAAAAATCTCAACAAGATCAGAAAACTCCTTCTCTCCCTTGATTTCAGCACAAGTGCCAAAAGCACTTAACGAAGTCTGGGAGACTTTCGAACAGGAGGGGAAGATGAACTGTCAGCCTTCTCTTTATATCTCTTCCTGGTTGTGATAGGAGTTGGCTGCGAGAAGATGAAGAACTAGTGGTTTTTGTCAAACCAGTTGAGGTCGCCATTGTTAGGGTTTGCTGGCTGCACCAAAGTTTCCAGAATAGAGAGAGAAGCAAGATGCGAAACAGGGAAGAAACTGTTGTGGGAGTATGGAATGAACAGGAGAAGCCCATAACCGATTCATAATATACTAGGCCAAATCTAAAACAATTTTGTTTTTAACAAAAATTAATGTCAAATCTATTTCCAAAATCGTTTCATAACTGACATTAATGGACAAAAATTCAAATTTGATTCCAATTTGAATAAAGAATTCTAATAGAATCAGGATTCCCACCACTTAAACTTCTCTCCCTCAATTCAATAATGCTGACATGGCATTTTTGACACATGGACACACAAGAAAATCAAATTTTGAATAAGCACAAAGAGCACCATATGTTATGAAAAACGTAACAGAACAAAGTTAAAAATAACATAACAACAATATCTAAATATCACATGAATTATTCTAAGAAAGCATATTCAAAAGCTATTTTATTTTCTTTTAATTATTTCATTATTTAATCCAATTGAGTGATCAACTTGAGCATGCTTCTTACACACACAAAAGTTAATGTCAATGTGAATTTGCTAAATAATACAGTAGCTTTCACACATGTATAGAGGTAGCCCTTTTCCATTTGAGTAGGTGACCTCACCATATTTCCTAGATACAATGAAGTTACTCTCAATGGATGGCTTTCACATATCATATACTGGTAGTCCTCTCTGTATTTTTCATTTTTAAACCAGTATTTAATTAGTCACACAATTTTTTATATCATAGCTCATACATGCTTAATTAGAAAAAAAACTTGTGATATTGCAGATACAATTAACATAACAGTAAGTATTGTCCATTCATGTAACTGACAGATGCCTAAGCTTTTCTTAGATTTTCAAATCTTGTTATAATGCCTTAGTGAATAAGTCAGTCAATTGTCTATCAGTGGAGATGTGTTCAATGTGTATCACCTTAGACTCTACTAGTTCCCTTATAAAATGGTATCTTATATTAATGTGTTTTGTTCTAGAATGCTGAACAGGATTTTTGGAAATATTTATAGCACTAGTATTATCATAAAACACAGTTATAGGCTTTTGTTCAATACCATAATCACTCAACATTTGTTTCATCCACAATAATTATGTGTAACAACTCCCTGCGGCTATGTATTCGGCTTCAGCTGTAGACAAAGAAATAAAATTCTGTTTTTTACTCTGCCATGAAACCAAGTTAGTACCAAGATAAAAACATCCTCCTGAAGTACTTTTTCTGTCATCTGTATTTCCTGCCCAATCTGCATCACTGAACCCTGCAAGATAATCATTTGTATCTTTAGAAAACTATATTCCATAATCATGTGCTCCATGAATATACCTGATGATTCTCTGAGCTGCTGACAGATGTGATTCTTTGGGATTTGCTTGAAATCTAGCACAAAGTCTTACACTAAAGCACAAGTCTGGTCTGCTTGCTGTGAGGTATAGTAGGCTGCCAATAATGCTTCTGTACAAACTTGCATTTACATCTTTTCCTGCATTGTCTTTTGAAAGTTTTAGATTAGTACTGATAGGAGTTTTCATTGGTTTTGCATTCTCAAGCCCAAACTTCTTTACAAGATTTTTAGCATATTTTGATTGAGATATGAATATCCCATCATTCATTTGCTTAACCTGTAATCCAAGAAAGAAATTTAATTCTCCTACCATGCTCATCTCAAACTCTTCCTGCATCAACTTAACAAACTCATTAGTTTTCTTTTGTTAGTTGATCCGAAAAATGTCATCAACATATATTTGAGCAATAATAAAATAGTTAGATGCATGTTTGATAAATAAAGTCTTATCATTGCTGCCTCTTTTATAACCTTTGTTGATCAAAAAATTTGTCAACCTTTCATACCAAGCTCTAGGAGCTTGTTTCAGACCATACAAATCTTTGTGCAATCTGTACACAAAAGCAGGATGTTTAGGATCTTCAAATCCCTTAAGATGTTCAACAAAAACTTCTTCATTGAGATAGCCATTTAAAAATGCAGTTTTAACATCCATTTGGTACAACTTAAAATCAAGCAAACAAGCAATTGCAAGTAGTAATCTGATTGACTCAAGTCTAGCTACTGGTGCAAAGGTCTCATCAAAGTCTATGTCTTTAACTTGTGTGTAACCTTGTGCAACCAACCTAGCTTTATTTCTTACTACTTGACCACTTTCATCAGTTTTATTTTTGTAAATCCATTTAGTTCCAATGACATTTGTACCTTTTGGCCTAGGAACTAATTCCCACACTTCATTCCTTTTAAATTGATTAAGTTCATCTTGCATAGCTTGAATCCACACCTCTCCTTTTAAAGCTTCTTTCACATTTTTTGGCTCAACTAAAGAAACATAACATGCAAACCTTACCTGATTTCTTACCTTGCTCCGAGTTTTCATCATGCCATCTGGTGTTCCAATAATAGAACTTGTTGGATGCGCCTTTTGAATCCATGTGGGTGGATCTTTTCTATCTTAATCATTCCGGATTGAACTTTTGTTCAAATCTAAGTTGTCAGATGTTGCTGTTACGTCAAGTGTAACAGCAGCTATTTCCTCTTTCATAACAGCATCTTCTTTTTTGCTGCTGTCTGAATCTGATTTTCCTGTATCTTCTATGAAATTGGTTATGCTTTCCTCTTGTGAGTACTTTGCATAATCATCAAGGTCATCAAATACTACATTTACAGATTCCATGACTGCCTCAGTTCTCATATTGTAAACTCGAAATGCTTTGTTGTTTTGAGCATATCCCATGAAGACTCCTTCATCAGTCCTTGGATCTAATTTTCCTAACAGTTCTCTGTCGTTTAAGATGTAACACCTACAACCAAAGACATGAAAATATTTCAAATTAGGTTTTCTTCCTTTCAAAATTTCATAAGGTGTCTGGTTAGTGTCATGTCTAAGAAAAACTCTATTTGAAATATAACAAGCAGTGCTTATCGCTTCAGCCTATAGCCTCTTGGTCAACTTCTTGCTATTGAGCATCACTCTAGCCATCTCTTGAAGAGTTCTATTCTTTCTTTCCACAATGCCATTCTGTTCAGGGGTTTTAGGAGCTGAAAATTCATGATCAATTCCATGGTATTTGCAAAAGTTAGCATAGCTAACGTTTTCAAACTCCTTGTCATGATCACTTCTTATTCTCACAATCCTTCCAATGTTCCTATTTTGCTCATTTTCAAACTTAACACAAAGATTCCTGAAAGCCTTAAAAGTGTCAGATTTTTCTTTAATGAAATCAACCCAAGTATATCTAGAAAAATCATCCACACAAACAAATATGTATCTCTTACCTGTAATGCTTTCAATTTGTATAGGACCCATAAGATCCATGTGAAGTAAATCAAGTATCTTAGATGTGCTAAGATGTGGATTTGATTTGTGTGAAATTCTGATTTTTTTTCTCATTTGACATGGTCCACAAATTGTATTAATTTTGTCATCAAGTTTGGGAACTCCTTTTACAGCACTCACTTAGTTAATTTAACCAAGTCTTTGTAATTTAAGGGTCCTAATTTTTTATGCCACAATTCTAAATCCAAAATCCTAGCTTGAAATGCAATTTCTACCAAATAACAGTTATCTGAAGATCTATTACCTTCTAGAATGCATTTACCAAAATCATCTAAGACCATACATTTGTTTTGTGTGAAATTAACAACATACTTGTCATTACATATCTGACTAATACTAATAAGATTAGCTTTCAAACCTTCAACTAACAAGACATTTTGAAAATTGGGTAAACCTTCGACATTCAAAGTGCCTTTACCAATGATTTTACTCTTTGCTCCATCTCCATAGGTGACATTACCATCCATGCATGCTTTAAAATCTGTTAAAAACAGTTTATTTCTAGTCATATGCCTGGAACAACCACTGTCAAAATACCACAAATCATTAAAAGCATGATTAAGTGTAGTAAAAGCAATATGGCATACTGTTTTGTCTTTCCTAACCCACTGTAGTCGTGATTTACGTAACTGTTTGAACTGTTTTGATCTTTTATACAAAAGATTCAACAATTTAAAGCATTTAGGCCTAATATGTCCCTTTTTACCACAAAAATAACAAATAGGAATGAATTTTGGGAAAATTGAGAAAATAGACAAAATTAGAGGGTCTCCTTGAAAAATGGACACGTTCTCAAAAATTTTCATGTCATAGACACTTTCTTGATAAAAAGACTAAAATACCCTTTGAAATTACTTGCATGTGATTACTTGCATCCGACACTCTTTTTGGGGATGAAATTGTTAAATTACAAACTATGGGGACTAAAAAGAAATTAAAAGTAAGGATATATTTAGAGCATTATATCACGCGGAGACGACACTCGACACAACTCGACACTCGATATTTCACCACTCGAAAACACTCGAAACTCGACATTTCACCACTCGAAAACACTCGAAACTCGACATTTCACCACTCGAAAACACTCGAAACTCGACATTTCACCACTCGAAAACACTCGAAACTCGATATTTCACCTCGACATTTCACCATTCAAAAACACTCGAAACTCGACATTTCACCACTCGACAACACTCGAAACTCGACATTTCACCACTCGAAAACACTCGACACTCGACATTTCACCACTCGAAAACACTCGACATTCGATATTACATAACTCGACATGACTCGACAGGTTGTTTTCGAGTGTCGAGTGTCTTCTTTTTCGCGAGAGATGGGTTTCGGAAATGAGCCTTTGGAAAAAAATTGAAAAATAAGGGTAATTGGGTCTTTTTATCAAAAAAGTGTCTATGACATAAAAATTTTTGAGAACGTGTCTAAATTTCAACAAGGGTTCCTAATTTTGTCTATTTTCTCAATTTTCTTACCTTTTCAGGATTGGATTTGAAAGAACTCAGAAGAGAAACAAATGTTTCACTGCTCTTGGAATTAGGACTTGACTTTAAAGAGTTATGTTCAAAATGTTTACCTAATGTTGAAGCTTTTACAAAGACTGTTTTTGATGAAGATGCAACATTACCTTCTGTGTATCTCAATCCATGTTTGTTATAGTTGTATCTTCCAAAACTCAAGACCTGATCAAGTTTGGCGACTCCAATTTTGAGTTGATCAACACACCTCTTGCTTTCAACCAGTTTTGTTGTGATTTTCTCAATATGTGCTGTTTTGTTGGTCAAAATAGTCTCCATCTTCGAGATACGATTTTCAGAATAGGATTTTTCACATTCTAGCACCTCAATCTTCTTCTTCTTCAAGATTTTGATTTCTTCCTTCTGATTGAGCCATTCACCATAGAGTGCGTTGTATGTCTCTTGCAACTCTTTATAGTATTCTGGTCCTTCTTCTTCATCCGAATGATCAATACTGGTTCTGCAATTTTCTGTTATGTTAGACATAATAGCCTTTCCTTTGTCAGCTGCAGATGCAGTTAGACATAATAGCCTTTCCTTTGTCAGCTGCATTAGTGAAAGTTTTGCCAAACATGTATGCCGAATTTGTAATGTGATATATCTTAGAGTAAAATTCAGAAATTGACTCATCCTCATGCACATCAGATTTTCAAATTGAGAATTTAATCTCATCAATTTAGATCTTTTAACAGATGTAGTACCTTCATGTTTTACCTCAAGTATGTCTCATGCTTCTTAGGCCACTTTGCATCTAGAAATCTGTCCGAAGTTGTTTAAGTCTACTACAGCAAAGATTGCATTAAGAGCCTTGGAGTTCCAACCAGATCGTCGGTATTCTTCATCAAACCATTCGTCCTTTGGTTTTGGTTGGGCATTACCAAAAGCATTTAGCTTCGTTGGTGGTGTCCATCCATTAAATACACTCGTCCATGCCCTTTCATCAAGAGACTTGATATACATCATTATTCTTACCTTCCAATATGGATAATTACTGTCATCGAGAATAGGTGGTTGCGTTTTCGATCCTCCATTGTGAATCAACTCCATCCTTCCAGATCAACATGATCGTTTTCTTCACTTGTCTATCAGTGAACCAGCTCTGATACCAATTGAGAGTTCTACAGGTATGCAGTTATAAATAACAAAACAGTAAACTGTAATGTAAATTGACACAGGAGGATTTTTACGTGGTTCGGTTATAAAACCTACATCCACAGACAGCTATAGAGCTGCAATTCACTAAGTTCTTATTTATACAATCTTTAGGACCTTTTACAGTGCTGACTCAGTCTCACACATTGACCTAATCTTTGACAAACAAAATCTTTGCAAAGATCCTAAACACTAGTGACACTGCTCACTCTCTATCGCAGATAACTTAACAACACACTATTAACTTATACATGACACCCGATGTCTGAAACAGAATTACATAAACACTCAACCCTCAATATCCTCAGTGTCTACTAACTCACTCAGACTTAATCAACAACTCATGTACGATTTTTAACTCTCATACATGAATCAAAAGACTCAAAGAATCAAATTAAAGAAGACATTCATTTTGCGTTGAAGCTATCTTCTATGAATTAATGGAATGCCGAACTCAAGACTCTCTCACAACCAAAACAGCCAACACATTAATCTCTCAATCACGTTCTCAGCCGCCTAAATAGCTTTGTATATATATAGTGAGAGGTCTGACCGAAATCTCCTAGAAAATCCTGTAAAAAATCTAATCAAAATCATATTCTCCTATTCTAATAGGAAGTGTTATAAACAAACTCCAAAAGGAATTAGGACAAATAAATATTCTCCTATTCTAATTAGGATATAAGATATTATATCCTAATCTAAAGAGATATTTATTACAAATCAAATACTTCTTAAAATATAAATCTAGAAACATTAAAATAGGAATAAAAATAATATTCTTGTTTTATCACAAGTTGATCAAAACTCATCATGTGCATGACACATGCATATGTAGTAGGCTTTGACACCAACAAGTTTGAAGAAGATAGATCTATTAAAGCTTGAATAACAAAAAACCACAATAATAGAAATACAAAAACTGTATAGCAATTTTACGTGATTTGGTTTATCAATCAAATTTACATCCACGAGCAATATAAACTACAATCCACTATATAGTGTATTGGCTTACAAGATATAGGAGACTTTTAAGATGATTTGTCTCACACAAGCTCACTAACATATTAAATGAAAAGCTGCTCATCCTATAGACTCACACTAGTATCTAGTTTTCCTTAATTTCTACACCCTCTCTAATTGTTAAGCTTTGCTTAACAGAAAAACCATTAATAACACATATCAATATTCAAATAAATAAGAGCTTCGTATGATCACAACCAAACATAAAGTCTAGAAGTTTAAACAAAGAACGGATGCACTAACAAAATTAAAGCTAACTAGCTTTCTAAACTCTCAGTACGTCTTCCACACTTTTTCACCGGATTATGTGAATTCTAATTATACACGTCCAATACTTTACAGATCAGCCTGCACTTATCACATCATTTTGATAAGAATACTAAGATCAGATAGCTTTCCAAATCTGTAAGACAAAGCTAAGAAGATAATCAAGATAAAATAGAAAAAAAAAATCAAAGTGATTAACTTAACTAAGGTTTTATCACAAGATGTTAAAATAAAATAAAACACATAAGCTTATTCCATGTAGGCAAGCTGACCTGGAGCTAACAATAATAATAACAGAAGTCAAAAAAATCAAATCATCAATTTTTCTTTTGAGTTAAAAAAAATTACAAATTAGTTTTTGATTTATACAAGGAAGGATCCAATATTCACGAAGCTTATGGTGTTAGATTCTGCCACCGTACCTTCACTTCAACTCTTGACTACTTTATATACCTACTTTTTGGGGTATAATTTTCTATATTTTACTTTTGAAATCACTCGGAATGAAATTATATTTAAAAATCTATTATACCATATAATGCATTGATTTTTTTTCAAACAAATTAATATGAAATTCTAAAATTTCATCTTCACTTCATTTATTTTGTTCACTATTTATTACATCATAGGAATGCTTGTACAAAATTATTAAATGGGTCAAAAGCATAAAATTAGAACTTTTGATAGAATCACTTTTTTTTTTTTTTTAAAGATTTCGACTCAAGAGTCAAATGTAGCATGTAATAAAGATCTAGGATCTATCATCTATTTCACTTTTTGCATTCCCGATGACCCATAATTCGCCGCCCCACATGTATTGTGGCCCGATATAACTGGATCTGCAAATCACTTCCAAATAAAGTACTTTGTTTCCATGCACACCTACCAACAACTTTTAAAAAATTGGAAGGCAACACATTTGACTAAACTATTGACAAAACTTACGAGCATAGAAAAACCTCAATAATGTCTACTTTAAAAGTATTTCTTATAAAAAGAATTAGTGAATTTTTTTCTTTAAACAAAAAGGATCTGGGCGGGTTGATTGCTTCTCACAAAAAGTCAAACCACGTTAAGGGTTTATCTGAGTTCTAAAAAAATGTATATTTTAATTATTTTAGTCAAATATTTCATAAGTTACAAATCTTCTTTTTGGTGCAATAATATATGAAGCATGATTCTTTCTCTTTTTATGGTTTAAAAAAATCGTAAAATAATTATATGAGATGTACTCATCAAGTCATCTTGACAGGCTGACCAAATCATTTTATTGAATTGATAAGCCTCTCTAATTACAAAATAATAAATATACATGGATTATTAAGAAAATTAAGAAAGAGGAAACTACTCTACAATCTCATCCAGTGAAATAATAACACGCGATCACGGATATTAAAAAATTTGAAAAAAATAAAAAATTAATCTCCTCTAACAAATGCCTTAATATTAATGGTTTGACATATTATTTCAATATTGTAAAATGATACACTTGTTTTACGTATTTATTTCTTAAGTATTTTTCTTATATCTTAAGACGAGATAATTGATAAATTAAAATATTATAATCCCAACCCTGAGGATGAAAAATTTTAACGAAAATTAATACACAATTCTACTTTAATAATAACTCAATTCATCCACATTACTTTCTCGTGTAATCCAACCATTGATTATAATTTAATTAAGTAAAGAAAATGATGTCACGAATGATCGATAATAATCTGATAAGTCGTTTTTGATAGTTAAATAAGCCGCCCCCTCAATAATTCATTCAACTTATATTCCCTGCCTTCAATTATAAGCAATATTATATATTTAATTATTGAGTATTGGTGGGATATTAAAAAGAATTTTTAAGTGACGACCCATTCTGAAGAAAATAAAAAATTTTAATATCAAATACATACTTGTGATGATGTAAGATGGTTTATTCCAACAACGTTAAAAGACCTATATCGTGCTGCTGTATATTTAAATTCTCTTTTGTTAGCAAATCTATCAATATTTTTATGATCTGACTGCATCTATTTGAAAGGCAAAACCAATAGTTTTGATAGTTAATAATTTTTCAAATTTTTAATAACTTTTCTTTGAAAACAAAAACAAAAACAAAAATGTCTTCAGATGAGAAGAATTATGATAATTAATCGCTTACTCCATAAGTCAAAACAATAATGATTAATTTAATGATAAATTAAATATTGAAAGATGTATTAATAAAAATTAATAAATTAAATATAGGATAGAATACACCATTTACTTTTTTTTAATTGTCTGTGATTGACAAAAAAAAATGTAATTTATTGAACTGTTACGTGGGTGTGTCATGGGACTCATCAAGACATATGTTGTCACAAATTATATTTTAAGTGATACATTATTGTCATAATTAGTGTCAACCATTTTATTTGTTGATCAAGAAAAAAAAAAGAAAATATATATAAAAACCCAAATTAAAATAGGCTTTTGATAAACGGCACTGAGCACTAAAAATTTTGATATAATAATTTATTCATATATCAATATATCGGTATGTGCTTTTTTATTGTCGAATATTAATGCTTAACATCTCAATACCTATTACATACTTGTCAATTTATCAGTTTTAGCTCTCAATATAATGTAACTCTCCAAAGTTTATCGAGATCTCGTTCTATTACATGTAACTTTGAAAATCTTACAAATATTTTTTACTTTCAAAAAGTTTTTGTTTAAAAAATAATAATAATAAAGACAAAGATTGTCTCTTTATTAATTTTTCCTAAATTTTAATGATCTAATGTTGTGTATTACTTCAATAACCATAATTTAACCATTTTTCCTTATAATTACTAAAAAAAGCTGTTTTTGCTCTCTAATTTATTTTCAATAAATTGATTGTTTTTCACTTCTTCAAAAATTTTATTAGGCATCCTCCTTTTCCTATATATTCCTTCTTTTACTTGGCTTATAAGGAAAACTTTTAGAATTAATCTTAAATTGCTACTAGCCATTCAATCATTATTATCTATGTTTCGTTGGATCCTCAAAATCTTATAAAGTTAGTAAGGAGGGGGTTCAAATCCTAAAAGTAATAGAAAACTGATTAAATGATTAATTAATTAAGTCAAAACATTATATATATTCACAAAAGAAAGAGAAGATTTGGAAGCTTTTCAAAATTTTATGTAATTACATGAGACTTTGATAACCCTTAAAACGGTATGTGAGATTTTAGTATTTCTCTTCCCTACATAAATAATAAGATCAAATAATTGAATAATGTTAATGTTATAAACTTTATACACAAACTCTTGTACATAAAGTGATGCATCATAAAATTATTGGTATAATGTATATATAAATTCTTTTATTTAACAAAAAATAATAATATGTGAATAAAGTTATACTATATCAGTTTGTATACAAAATTTATATGAATAATACTGCTCTAAATAATTATTGATCGACTAATCCTCTGTATCACAATAAGAATTTTAAAGTCATCTTCAAAACAAAATGGAATATGCCAAAACCACATCACAAGAAAGAAATTACGAAAGAAGTATTACAATAATATTTAAAAAAAAAAAAAGGGTTTTACTTTATCATAAACATCAATTCGATACCGAGATTTCAAAAGTCTAATCTAGTGTCGGTCTAGAAAACCCACGGTGCAGATAAACCTGAATACTGATTCTCAAAGTGGTCCATGTACAACGTGGGACCATCTTACCATTTAGGTCCGGCTCGTTGCAGCAATCAAGGGCGAGAAAGTTTCAACTTTCCACCATTGACTCTCTCTCTCTCTCTCTCTCTATTACAAAAAATTTGGAATTCTATATACATTCAGTCAACTTCATATTGTATTTTGTCATACGAAATTACATAGATTTGATTGTATAAAAATAGGTTATATAAATAATATTACTCATACATTTCTTATAAAAAAAATAGCTGACTTTTTTATAAAAAAAATTTAAAATAATGAAATTTTGAGAAATTTAAATATCCTAATCAAATCTATTATAAGTACCAAATATACTTCCAATTTTCTGAATGCGCACATAAACTCAACAGATCAATATATTGTTTGACAAGCATCTAGAATCACTCGAGATGTCTTATTAGATATGCTTCTAGCATCACCTAATAATCATATGGTATTGTTATAAAGTTGTCTAGTAATCCACTTGACAACTCAATATTTAACTAGACAATAAGAAAAAATTAACTATTTCGTAAAAGAGTTCTAACATTTGATTATTTCTTTTTTGCTTTTATCTTAAAGAAAATAATTTCAACAAAATAAAATTTAAAAATATTTAATAATATAATAGATAATATTATTTTTTCAAGTAATATTATTAATGAACTAATTAATATGATCCTAAATTAAGATGACCTTAACATTTATCTAAGTAATAAATAATTATGACCATTATTATTTAACAAGCCAATATTTAAGTTATCGGTGGAACTATTTGCATCCTAAAAGAAAAACATATGTCCAAGAGTGGAAATAGAGTAATGCTACTCATACAAATTACTTATACAAACTCATACATATAAACTGATGTGACATCCTTATATGATTATCACATCACCCATGTTAATTAATGTCATTTATTATTAATATATATTTATCAAATCACTGCATTTATTTATCAAATCACATCATGTCACGTCAGTTTATATGAGTGAGTTTGTATAAATAGTTTGTAAGAGTAACATTACTTGTGGAAATATGAAACCAAAGACTAAGAATCATGATGTAAGAAGCATATATCTCTTCTAGATCTCTCTTGGGTTGGGTATATCTACGTTTAGTCAAGTTGCGTGAAGTTGAAATAATAACTTCACGAAGCATATTCCACGAACAAGTTAAAGATTCTTGCCTCATCCCCACCAAACATGCTAAGCATTAAAAAGTTTATATTCTTAGTCCACAATTTGATAAGTCGACAAGTCAACAGTTTTTTTTTTTTTTTTGCAGTGCTATATATTAGCTAACAAGTCTCAAAAGCTCAAGATCAACACTATGGAGATATCAAGTGCAAGAGTTCAACAATTTAAAAAAAAAAAGTATATTTTTGTATGTATTGTAATTTGGAACATCTGTTAATTAACCCATTTCAAAAGTAGTATTTAATACAAAAATAATATTTATAGGTACTTTATATCTCAAATGATTATTTAATCCCATAAAATATTTCTTTCGCTACTATGCTTCTTGACTTTGGAGAGAGTAGTAAATGGATTATCTGCGCCCCTTAAATGGACTTTTGCTTTGAATAACAGAAGTTTTCCACAATTGACTTATAAAAAGTGCTTATTTTGAGTGCTTATCACGTTGAGGTTGATATGCAAGGGGAAATTTGATAAGTTGTTGTCCATGCGAATCAATTAATTGATTCATAAGCCATCGGCCCTATTATTGAACTTGTCACATCTTATTATCGGTGCAGATGCCATTCCTTTCCTTAGTCAAAACTCGTAAGTCCCCATACCACATGATATAAGATTCAGAAGAAGAAACTTAAAATCAATGCAAATTTATAATAGTATGAGAAACAAATCTACTAAAGAATTGGTTAAAATTATTAATAAATATACTTGAAATTACATCATCATTTGCGACACTTGTAATTAGTCGGTCTTAGACTTGGTGCATGTCTTAATTTTTTTTTTAATTTCTCCTAATCATATTTTCTTGAATTAATTAAATTATCTTAATTTGTTGCTGTCACAGCATGCGCGATGCACTCATCCCACTATTGTTGTCAAGTTAATTAATTTTACTATTAGTTAATCAATAATATAGCTGGCATCTTATGTAACCATAGACATGATATTCTAGTTTAGTTTATATGTGTTGCTAATCGAACATTTTTTTCAAAGGGTTTTCAAAATAGATGTCTAATGCTAGTGATTATAAACATTATATTAAAAAAAAAAAAAGGGAAGCGCGGGGCGGCGCCCTGGGAGAGGAGGCTGGGCTCTCTCTTCCCCTTTTCTTCTTGCATGAAAATGATGCCAATTTTAAGTTCTTGAAGTTTATTATCGACATGCATAATTCTTGCAACCAAGATCGAGATTGATTGACCCATGCATAAATACCAAAAAAAAAAAAAACATTTTAGTATTAGTTGACTTAGACAAAAAATAAAACAATGAAATCAAAATATATGCAAAATAAGCACTTCGATTACATATTAAACGACCAATATATTCCGGTTACCTATTGTACATTTTTGTTCCGTTTTGCAAAATGAGCATTTTCTTTTTTCCTTTTTTTTAAGTAATGTTATATATGTATCAAAATTCAAACACTCATGGTCATGAGACTCATGGGGTCAGTCAATTTACAATGTCATGTTATGAGACTTCAACAACGTGTCCTAGACTTCACGTTACATTGATTATTGCCCAAAGTGCTTTTGAATTTATTCAGATTTTTTAGCCGGTTTTAGAGGACAGAAATTCAAGTCTTGAGTTAATATCAATAAATGTGGTCATTAAGATTTTCTATATAGGTAAGTCTTTTTCATTAAGTTTTTTTTTAAGAAGTAGTCCAATCCTTAGCACTAGTCTTGCCTCCGAAACACGCAGTAGACGATGGAATCTTTTCTACAACAAATATTAGAAAAAGATGTATTATATATACCTTTATTATTGACATTTAGTTGATTTTTAGATGAATAATGTTAGTGATTGTACAAGTTTTATATATCAACTGATATATCATAAGATGATTGAAATAATAAATATACAAAATCATCTTATTTAATAAAAAGTGATGATATACGAATAAATGAACATATATTTGAATTTGTTTACAAAATTTATAAGAGTAGCAATAATACTATTTTCCTCTTCCTGGACTTGATTTTGGTAATATTTGAACATATGATAGTCTATATGTACATGTAATCATATGTTAAAAACTTTCTTATTCATCAACAAATAAATATATAAATAAAAACCGCCTTACATTATGATGTCAAGCCACATGCAAGCATGCATGATTGATGTTGTTGGAGCCTAGTTATGGCTTAAATCATAGAGTTGACTTCGTGTCATACATTGTTCAATATTTGTCGTAAAATTTGACTTTTTAATTGGTGAGCCGTTCGTGGCGTTACTCAATCGTGCATAGTTGGGGCATTATCAGTACTATTTCATATGACGTGCGGCATTATTCATCAATAATTTTTTTTTAAAATTTTTTGTAACGTTTTGGCATGGGAAGACCATAGTTTGAGTGGAAATGGCCCGGAAAGAAATTAGAGTCAAGAATAATTTTTCGAGCACCAACTTATGTGGAAAAAAAATTTGTTTAAGCTCCCAAAATGCGTTTTTATTGCTTCAGAATACTTTTATTTTACTAATGACCTTCTCATTAAGAATATGTTTTGGATAAGTTTTCTTTTGTTTTGTTTTAAAATTTGAAGTTTTTATATATGTTAAGGACTTTTTGGAAAAGTTTCTTTTTTTTAGTGATTTTCTTTTCCTAGCTCAATTTGGTTTAGAGCTTTACTATGAAAACATGTATTCGTTGCTGTCATAGGATGTCTTTTTTAAATGAATTAATATATCTTTCTTCTATTTTTTACATAGTTTTTTTGTGGTTCTTTATTGAATTATTAGACTATAAATTCTGATAATTTGGTAGTTGAGTAATAGTAGACTTACAACATTCATACAACATAAATTCTACAACATGACTTCGTAACTTATATGACGAAAATTTACTGGAGGAGGAAAAAATAAAAATAGATGAGAGAAATTACATCTCCAATATGATTGTGCTACTTAAGCTGTCACATCACGTTATAGATTTTACGTTGTATGAATGTTGTAAGTCTAATATTATTGTTGATAGTTTGTATGCGATTCAACAAATTGAAGGTAGGTTACCTATTTTCTTGTATTATTTTTCTTTCTGGTACACTCTCCACTGCATCAACACCTTGTTACACAGCTTGTTTAAAATATATTAGATATTTATTAAATATAGTGTCAAGTTGAGTTCTCTGTATGTAGTGAAAAAAATAAAGGTATATTTATTATTTGACATTGAATTTGATTAAACAATTAAAAAAATGATATTTTTGTTACATCGATCTACTATTCCTAAACACTTGTTTACGAATACTATGAAATTTATCGAGTATATTATCAAGTTATTATGCCTTACATATGTAGTCTAAAAAATGAAGATATATTCATTATTGATGTTGAACTTGGTTCGAAAATTAATAAAATTTAATAATTACATTTCAGATGATTGTTTATAAATACTAAATATTTGTTGAGTGTAGTATCAAGTTTTCAAGTCTTACCTATGCAATCAAAAAATTGAAGGTATAATCGTTACTTGATGTTGAACATATCACTAAATCCACACCAAAATGGAAGTTGTTTATTAAATTATATAATATGGTATATGAGTCCACTCTTGGAAAAGAATATTCAATCACAATCACAATCACAATCACAATCACAATGGAAGAGTTAAGTAAACCATATGGAAGCATGCACGATTATGTCACAGTTGATGCTGACACTATAACCAACAAACATGATATTATTTTATATAATTAAAAAGATAATAAATTTTAGCCACGTACGTCGTTCTTCCCCTTTCTACCATCTCTCTTATTCCTCCAAAACTTTTTTTTTTTTTGGTTGCATGTGAGATCCCACCATGCCTCATCACCATATTTTTAATCACTAATGAGGTTAACTCCATAAATTAACATTAGAAGGACTTCAATTTGCAGTTTTTTTATTTCTTTAATTTTAAAATCAACTTCCGTGATTATTTGCCCAAAAAGAAGAGATCAATAATAATGTCTTCTATCTATCTATATAGGTGGAAATCCACCATAGCCCATAGAATATAAAATGGGTGACAATTTGCTTCCTTCATGGCCAGCAAGAACTCGTTAAATTTCAGGATTTGACACTTCAATTATTTTTTTTTACGAATTTTAGGAAAGAAATTGATTTGTAGTAAATTGAAGTGTGACATACAATGTTAACCTCGCAAATCCTTTTTTTTTTCTTTTAAAAAGCCAAATTTGATGTTGTAATAAGTCTTAAATTATATTTATTGAATAATATTATAATTATTGAATTTAGATTTTTAGAAAAATAATAACTTAAGATGATCTCATGCAATCACAATGCAAGTGTTGGTGTAGCATTATTCTGATGTTAATACCGTCACACAAAAAAAAAATAATAATCCACATAATAGGCATCAAAATATAAACAATATCTAATATTATTTTAAGAGTGATATAAATAGTTATTAAAAATATGTGTAGGGCTATTTGCTTTTAATTAAGACACTCATCTATTAAATACATCACCTCCTTATATTTAAAATATCCATTTTCACTTGCACATTAATATCAAATTCTATGACTCTATTAAAAAATTTAATACTAAAAAAATATTATAATTCTATGAAAAATTGTTTAGGTTAAGGGTGAGGCTATTTCCATCCAGAATTCATTTTTACACTCATTTACTTTATACACCCATTACTAAAAATTTAAATATTATAATTTTACTATATACACCCATATAATTATTCCCAAAATAACCTAATTAAACATTTTTATATCTATTATTTTTTTATTAGTATTGATAAAATCTTTCTTCATAACATAATGATTAAGAACCCTAATTAGAAGTATGGGAAGATAAAAATATGAAAAAATAAATCAATAATCATAAAATGGTAAAAATATGAAAAAATAAATCAATAATCATAAAATGTTTCCACCCCTCTTCCTTTTTTTTTCCCTCTTATACATTTTTTTTGTGTGTTTTATTTGGTGTTTTCGTCACAAAGAAATATTTAATTTGACACCATTTAGATATCAGGTCTTGCTTTTTTTTGGTTGATAAACAATTGGAGTGATATTTTTATTTTACGTTTTTTAGGTTGTGTTGATTTGCAAATTTTGCATTTTTGTCCTTCAAAATTTTTTTAGAAATATGTAACTGATTTTAAATGATTTTAAATTTAAAAAAATTTAATTGATATTAAATTTTAAGTATATTAGAGAATATACCAAAAAAATATTTTTAGTAAACATAAAAGGACAAGGCCTTAATATTCAACTCTTTGCGACTCTTTATCTTTTACTCTGATCAAGCTGTGGAACTCTATCCAAATCTTATCTCTATTATCTCCCTACATCACGAAAAAATAAAACTCTCTAATTCACGAAAGATTAAAAACAAAAAAAAAAAGCGAAAACACTAACAGAGTTTGACTGGAAAGCAATTTGAAGAAATAGGATTTAGATACAATTAGATAAAGGTATAAGTATATTTAATCATTTTAATATGTACTAAATAGTAAATTACATTATCAACATTTGGGTAATAAATTTCCTACCAAAAAAATGGGTGTGTTTGTAAAAAAATATTGGGTGCAAATAACCCCCCTCTTGAGTTAAATTAAGTTTTATTTTACTTAATTTCAAATTAATTTAGGAATAATTTTGTTATAATTTTTATAATAAAATAATAAATTTATTTATTAAAATTTGGGCGCAAAAGCCCTACTCTAATAATATTATTATCTGATTAAATATTAAATTTAATTTTATGGGAATATTAAAAGTAAGATAAAAAGGTTAGCCATTTGTCCCAATCAGAAAGTGCTTTCCATAGAATTCATAGAAGGCATCAAAAGCATATTCCTTGGCCATGTAAAGTGAAAACATAATACAAAAATCGGAGAGAGAGAATGGAAAAGAGTGCAAGCAACTGACGTATTAGTTCACTTGAAACGAAACAAACAACAACGAAGTAAACAAAAGGCTTCAACACTGGGACACAAAAATAATTGGAAATCATAATAACAACTCTTCCCCAAAATTTGCACAAATTTCGCCTTTTACTGTGAGAAAACAAAGCCAAATTTTCTTCTTTGACTATATTTTGACAGCCAAGGGATTAATTAAGAGGCAATTTGCTACTGTTTTCTGTTCACTTCTCCTCTATAAAAACACTCTCTCCTCATCTCTTCTCTGCAGATCTCTTTCTCTCTCACTGATCAAAATTTCTGTCCTTTCTTCTCCTAATCTCAGTTGCCAAGATTCAGGTACTTCATTATCCTCATCTCTTTTCGCTTATCCTCATCTGTGTCCCTCGCAAAATCCGTCATTCTCAACCCCATTTACAAGCACACTCCGTTTTTTGCTCTGTTTTGTTTCCTCTGTTTTTATATGAGTCTCAGAGTTTAGATTTTTGTATAAAGCTACATTTTTTGGCTCTTTACACGTAGTTTTTTTTTCCGTCAAAATCTCGTCTCGGAAGGTTATCTTTCTGGGCTGTGATCAGATTCGGTGGCTCTTACTATTATAGATATATATTTTATTCCGTGATTTTTTGCTTGATGACTTATTGGGGATTTTTGCTTTTTATTGTAATCTGAAGCTATTGTTCATACCAGAGAGAGTGAAGAAAAAATGGCGGCTAGGAACCTTGAGAAGATGGCATCTATTGATGCACAGCTGAGACTCCTTGTACCTCGAAAAGTCAGTGAAGATGATAAGTTGATTGAATATGATGCTCTGCTTTTGGATCGGTTTCTTGATATTCTTCAAGATTTGCATGGAGAGGATCTCAAGGAAACGGTATGTCGTTTTCACTTTTGACCTTTTTTCGATTGTTCCAAGGGGGTAAATGTACTCTCAAAGTTGATTTTTCCGGCGGCCATCTTGCTCAAACACTTGCACTTGTACTGAGAATTAATTGCATTCATAGTTTAGAGTGTGAAAGGCGTTGAATTTTGTGATTTTATTGAACATCCAATCTGGTATGAAGTTAGTCTATTCGCTGACTTCAATGGATACTCGGATTAAAATATTGTTTATATCAGAAGTTTCACAAAGAAACATCAAAGTGATGATGTTTAGGAAAAGTTCCTTTTGGTGTTGACTGAGTTGTTGGTGGTTCAGTTTTGAATGATTTAAAATCACTATTGAAGTGAACAAAGGTTATATTTACTATGGTCAAGTAGAAATGTCAAAGAAGGTTTTATGCTTTTGGCAATTGTATCACTTAATTAACAATGTTAAATTCGTTTAGGTTCAAGAGTGTTATGAGCTTTCTGCTGAGTATGAAGGAAAGCATGATCCCCGCAAACTTGAGGAGCTCGGAAATGTATTGACAAGTCTGGATGCTGGGGACTCCATTGTCATTGCTAAATCTTTTTCCCACATGCTTAACTTAGCCAACTTGGCTGAGGAGGTTCAGATTGCATACCGTCGGAAGATCAAGAAGGTGAAAAAGGGTGATTTTGCTGATGAGAATTCCGCAACAACGGAATCAGACATTGAAGAAACTTTCAAGAGACTTGTGGGAGAATTGAAAAAGTCTCCTGAGGAAATTTTCGATGCTCTGAAGAATCAAACTGTAGATCTGGTCTTCACTGCTCATCCTACTCAATCAGTTCGTAGATCTTTGCTCCAGAAGCATGCAAGGTTTGTTATCTGATTCTTATTGTACGATTTCGTTGAGATATTGAATAATTTTACTTGGCTAACGTGTGCAAGTAAGTTGGATTTCTACGCTTTTTCATGTGAAGATCTGATTTTATGAATGTGCCCTTAACTTATTTTTTCCAATTTTTTTCTTTTCGGATTCATTCAGGATACGGAATTGTTTAGCCCAGTTGTATGCCAAAGATATTACTCCTGATGATAAGCAGGAGCTTGATGAGGCTTTACAGCGAGAGGTAAAGCTTATTGTGTCAACTTATCTATGTTCAAACTCTCTACTTTGGCTTCTGACAATTTTCCAGCATATTTTACTGTCTGGTTGTCAAAAAGTGGCGGACTATTCATTTTTATTGAAGTCACTCTGGAGTCTGGACCAAACTGTTTTCTCTTTTTTTAATTAATTAATTAATATATATATATATATATATATTTTTTTTGCAAATTTTTCTTACATATCATGTATATATTTTCGTTTTACAAGTAGAGAATGACTAGCTATCAAAGGTGATATGACTAACCTTAACACTGTTGGTGGGCCAAGAACTCTTTTGTCATTTTATGTTTTGCTAGAATTAAGATGCTAGTTAGACAAATTTGACTAGAAAATGATATTTTTAAATGTTCACAATTGACATAATCGGTGACAGGAAGTTTTCTCACAAGAAATGAAACGTGATGTGAATGTTAGTTTTCTTTGGTTAATAGCATCATTGATTTTAGTGATCTTTTTGCTCTGTTTCTTTCCACTTTAGATTCAAGCTGCATTCCGTACGGATGAAATCCGAAGGACCCCACCAACTCCACAAGATGAAATGAGAGCAGGAATGAGCTACTTTCACGAAACAATCTGGAAAGGTGTCCCTAAATTCTTGCGCCGTGTTGACACAGCTTTGAAAAACATAGGGATCAATGAGCGTGTTCCTTATAATGCCCCTCTTATTCAGTTTTCTTCTTGGATGGGTGGTGATCGAGATGGTATGATCTTTCTTCATTAGAAAATACACATCATATTTATTACATAGGAAAGTAACAACTGGACTTCTTTTTAGTTAAATTCACTTACGTTAGAAATGTTTCATTTGCTGCTTAATTTATGGAGTGGATATCCTTTGTTTTGGGTGATCCCTTTTTCAGTGGCAGTTATATAATATTTGGAGCTCTGGATACCTCTCTCCCCAAGTTTAATGTTTGCTTGACATGAAATGTAGGAAATCCAAGGGTAACTCCTGAGGTCACAAGGGATGTTTGCTTATTAGCTAGAATGATGGCTGCTAACTTGTACTATTCCCAAATTGAAGATCTTATGTTTGAGGTATTTTATTGCTTCTGTGCCTTGATTTTTTAATTTTTATTTTATTTGCAAGTTGCTTCGTTCCTGCAATAAAGGGATATTTTTTTACTTATCCTTGATGAATTATGTTGTCTCAGTATGTTAAGTTTCTTTGTTGATTTCTCTTTGGCAGTTGTCCATGTGGCGTTGCAGTGATGAGCTTCGTGCTCGTGCAGATGAACTTCACAGATCCTCAAAGAGAGATGCGAAGCACTATATAGGTAATTGCAATACTCCTTCTCCCATAATCCTTAATACTGTTTAGACCATTCTAGTTCTTAGGAAACAAAGTTTTGAAGATGTTCTCTAATGTGCCTATAACTTCCAGAGTTCTGGAAGCAAGTTCCTGCTAATGAACCCTATCGTGTGATTCTTGGTGATGTGAGAGATAAGCTGTATCAAACACGTGAACGTGCTCGTCAGATATTAGCCCATGGAATCTCTGATATTCCAGAGGAGGGAGCTTTCACCAATGTTGAGCAGGTATCTATTTCATTTTCTTTCATAGAAGTTTTTTACAATTATATTGTAATAAAAATGAAGTGAACTTTTTTATTTCCCCCTTTTACTCTTACAATTCTGCCCTACCTGTTGCTGTATCTGCAGCCAGCTGTGTCTTCATTTCAACCTTTATTTCTATGTAGCTTTTAGTGCAGTCATTCTTTGGTGTACATCAAGACTTGATTTACTCCTGCGTAGCAAGAACTATTAAGAAGAATTTAATCATCTTCAGTAGAGAAAGGGAAAAAAAAATTGTTATTTTGGTTGGATCCACTAGTGAATGATATTGTTAAGTGTTGATTTTAGTATTTATAACAGGAACCCTTGAATTCACTTTATACATCCCGATAACCTTGTTAAACTGTGTCACTACTGATAGGATTTTGAATTTCATGTAGTTCTTGGAACCTCTTGAGCTCTGTTATAGGTCACTCTGCACTTGCGGTGACCGACCAATTGCTGACGGGAGCCTTCTTGATTTCCTGAGGCAAGTTTCAACCTTTGGACTCTCACTAGTGAGGCTTGATATAAGGCAAGAGTCAGACCGTCACACTGATGTCATTGATGCCATTACCAAGCACCTGGAAATTGGTTCTTACCGTGAATGGTCTGAAGAACGTAGGCAGGAGTGGCTTTTATCTGAACTCAGCGGCAAGCGTCCACTGTTTGGTCCTGATCTTCCTAAAACTGAAGAAATTGCTGATGTTTTGGACACATTGCATGTCATAGCAGAACTCCCAGCAGACAGTTTTGGGGCATACATCATATCAATGGCAACTGCGCCATCTGATGTGCTTGCTGTTGAGCTCCTTCAGCGTGAGTGCCATGTGAAACAACCACTTAGAGTTGTTCCACTCTTTGAGAAACTTGCAGATCTGGAGGCAGCTCCTGCTGCTCTGTCTCGACTCTTCTCCATTGACTGGTACAGAGATCGGATTAATGGTAAGCAGGAAGTCATGATTGGGTACTCAGATTCTGGCAAGGATGCTGGACGATTCTCTGCTGCCTGGCAGTTATATAAAGCTCAAGAGGATCTTATAAAAGTTGCTAAGCATTATGGTGTTAAATTAACCATGTTCCATGGTCGTGGTGGGACTGTTGGAAGAGGAGGTGGTCCCACCCATCTTGCTATACTGTCTCAACCACCTGAGACAATTCATGGCTCACTTCGTGTCACTGTTCAAGGTGAAGTTATTGAGCAATCATTTGGGGAAGAGCACTTATGCTTCAGAACACTACAGCGTTTTACGGCTGCCACACTTGAGCATGGTATGCATCCCCCAGTTTCACCAAAACCAGAATGGCGTGCCCTGATGGATGAAATGGCAGTCGTTGCAACAGAGGAATACCGCTCCATTGTTTTTCAAGAACCTCGATTTGTTGAATATTTCCGCCTTGTAAGTAAACAATGTCTCATTTTTCAATTTGTTTAAATTATGAAATGCTTGTACCCAAGTAAACAATAATTTTCTGTGTATGATTGTAGGCTACACCAGAGCTCGAGTATGGTCGAATGAACATTGGAAGCCGTCCATCTAAGCGAAAGCCAAGTGGTGGCATTGAATCTCTTCGTGCAATCCCTTGGATCTTTGCCTGGACACAAACAAGATTTCATCTTCCAGTGTGGCTTGGTTTTGGGGCTGCATTCAAACATGTCATTCAGAAGGACATAAGGAATCTTCATATGTTGCAGGAGATGTACAATGCCTGGCCATTCTTTAGGGTCACTATTGATTTGGTTGAAATGGTGTTTGCCAAGGGAAACCCTGGGATAGCCGCCTTGTATGACCAACTCCTCGTTTCTGAAGAGCTCTGGTCATTTGGACAGAAGCTGAGGGCTAACTATGAAGAAACCAAGAGCCTTCTTCTCCAGGTAAATTTACGTGGATAGTACCATTTTATTCTTTATTGTTGTTTTCTTAGTGATAACTGGACTTTGATTTTATTAACTTATCCTTTTTTTTTTTTAACTACGATAAGCAAAAGAACCTCAATTACAATACGAGACCATCCTCATTTTCTCAAGATTTCAGGCCCTCCTTTGTTTCCTCCTACTTTCTTTTGTTCAACTTGTTATATTTTATTCTGTCTACCCAAAATTTTTAGTGAATACATGGAGGATGGTATTTTGTTTTTGCAAGCCTTAATTTTCCACAAAGGGATTCTTAAACTCCTGGATATTGTTTCATCCAATTAAATTTCACTTCACAAATAGTAATTTATTTTTTCCTGTGGGATTGCGGTTGCTGTAGAATTTCTCCAGCTTCTTCTGTCTGTAGGTCCTTTCAACCAGTCGTCCAAAAACACTAACCTGTTTTGTATTTGTAGATTGCTGGACACAAGGATCTTCTTGAAGGAGACCCCTACTTGAAGCAAAGACTTCGGCTGCGTGATTCATACATAACAACTCTCAATGTCTGCCAGGCCTACACACTGAAACGGATCCGTGATCCAAACTACGATGTGAAGTTGCGGCCACATATTTCAAAGGAGATCATGGAATCAGAATCTGTCAAGCCTGCTGATGAGCTTGTGAAACTGAATCTAACAAGTGAATATGGTCCTGGTTTAGAGGACACCCTCATCTTGACCATGAAGGGTATTGCTGCTGGCCTGCAGAATACCGGTTAAACCATGTTATTTTGTTTTTCTCTTCAACAGCGGCTATACCAAATAATATAGGCACAGGAAAATGGGGTTTTGCCCCGCTGCCCCCATTTGGCTGTATAATTCAGGTTGCTGTGCCCAAATACTCTCAGGGCCAGCAATTTTATTGTTAAACTATTGCCATGTTTTAATACAAATAGTGCCCGTGAGCCTTTTAACACCTTTTTTGTGATTGTGAATGTCTTTTGTTCCTCTTGTAGACAAGCATCATCACTATCATTAGCATCGTCTATCAACGTGCTTGCTTTCTGTCATTTTCTAAGTTGTAATGGTAACTTTACAGTAGTGCTTCATTGAAACTAATATCAACTTTATCAATGACTACAATAATCGTACGAAGGATTCAATCAAATCAAAGAGCTGCATTGTTGATAAACTTTACAAGCATTAACTACAACATAGTATCCATCACATAAAACCGTAGATCTTTTAATTCAACATCTAACTTAACAAAACATAGATTGAACGGTGGTTAATCAAGTTGTGTCTTTAGTTCTTCAGCCACCCCATCCCGCAAGTTCAGGATTAGAATTCAGTTGGAAATTTGTAATGAAGGCAAAGTTGTTAACAATGGACAGCAAACTCGAAGAGTATTGTGAGAGTTATATAACATTCTCTAAAGTAGTGATCTAGCGTTTTATCTAAGAGGGGGGCGCTTAAAATATTTTATAATTTATATTCCTATTAATAAATCTTGACAATATGCGAGAATAAGTTATATGCTAAAGAGAAGCGCATCTGCATAGGGAGATAAATGAACTTTATCCCTCTAAAATAATCCTCCAAAATAATCCTAACCTAATAAATTAAATACAAAAATGTAATATTTTATAATTATTCAATAATTACATATTCATAATGTTAGGGTTATATAGGATCCCTAACACATAATTGTCTCTAACAAATAGTTCATATTTTGAAAATATTTCATAATGACCTTATTGTTAATACTATCAAAAATATCTTTTTTTGATAATAAAAACTACTAATTATAGTCCAAAGTTTAAGTTTTAGGTCTAGGATTTAAAAGCAAATCTTACCCATTAATCAAACACAATTTTTTTTTTTTTGAATTAGTATACAAAAGAAGCTCATAGAGTTATAAATCGTAAAATGTCTTTTAATTGTAGTATTTGTATACAAGAGGGGCCTATGTGTGGTATTAGAGTAAAATCATATAGACTATAAATGTTTAAGATGCTAATAATCACATAAATGAAAGACAATATCTAAATAAAATATTTGTAAAGAAAAATGTAATTGTAATCTAATAAAGATGAAGAAGTAAAAAGAAATTTCTTAAACTCTAGGAGGGCCCAAGCCCACCTGGTCCCTTTTCATGAGAATATTCTCTAAATCCTTTTTCGTTGGATTTATTAAAAGATAAAACTAACGTTGAATATGCATCGACTAGTTTAAGTTCTAAGATAACATGACAAATTTAAATCATTACTTAATCTATTGGTCTTAGATTCAAATCCGTCACTTGAATTTTGAAAAAAAAAAAAAAAAAAGATGTTTATGCATGAGGTTCGATTGACATACGAAAACAATGAGGAAAAAGGCATACAATGCAAACCTTTTGTTTGAGAAAGAACCCAGATACCATCTTCCCATTCTTGATGAAGTCTCAACATGCATGTAACCACGATAAACAAACTCATCTCCAGTGCTTTCAAAGCAGACTGAATACATATATCATCACCGCCACTACTACTACTACACTCTCTCCCTGTAACCCTACCAACCCACTACCCATCTCTGCTGTAAACATCCACTTTGTCCATCACCTTAAACTCCTCGACCCTTATCAGTGGCGGGCACGGCCTCACTTCTGACTCTTCCTCTACCTCTCTCAGCTTCTGCTTCTCATCATCTTCTGATACAAGCGTTACGTACTCCACTTTCAGCCTTCTCTTCCCAACTTTCGCTATCACTTTGCCCACGAAGTATGACCCCAGAAACCCGTCTTCTTTGCTGCTCACTTCCGCGTACTTCCCTACTGAAATCTCCATTCTTGATTTTTGTATATCTTTGAGCTTCTGTGAAGAGTATGGAAAGATTATATATACACACACACACAGATTTCTTGGGTGGTGATTTGTGTCGCTTTCGATTAGGAAACTTTTTGTAAGCATGAAATTTATAAACCTTGCTTTATTATGATTAGGAATCCTTGAAACGTTAAGGATTTGATTTTATCTATAAAATTAATTAATTTATAGCAATCACATTATGCATCTTTTTCTCTTTTATCTAATTATTTATAATCATAATTGAAATTTGTTGATTAAATAATATGGTAAGTACTGATTCGACTAATTTTCTCATTAATAATATTTAATATTTTTATTTTTATTTTAAAATTAAATTAGAATCAAAACATTAACTATTACAAATTAATTTCGAACTCTATAGACAATATATGTGCAATTTAATTGTCTAAATAACCCATATCGAGTGACAACTAAGGTGCATGATATTAAAATAATTAAACTAATTTAGAAATAAAATAAAAATTTATTTGTTTCCTCAAATAAAGAAAACGAAGTTCATTTTTGGTAATGTTTTAAAGAAAAATCTATATCTTATACTTAATTAACTTTTTTACTCAGAAAGTTTACGCAAAAAATTAAAATTAAAAAATTATTAATTAATTTCAACTCAGCAGTTCTTTAAATCTTCTTACTAAAAGATAACATGGTTTAATAGTCAATATTAGTATTCATTAATATCTTAATAATTATAATAAATTGAAAAAAGACCATAAATATAAATGTAAAGTTACAACTGTTCTTTGGATTAAAGTTGATATAGAAAATAAAATAATAAAAATAAGGAGTCTTCTTGTAAGTAAAAAATTAAAATATATAAAATTGAAAAGGCCATAAAATAAAATAAAATAAAATAAAAGCCCATATTTCTTCGGGTCGAAGCAATGGATCATTTCCAGCAATTCAGTCTTAGCCCGCTTTTCGTCTCTCGATCTTTCTGACTCCGTTCCTCTCGATCATTTCCACAAACAGTTTGAATTCATTTTAAGACTCGATGACTCTAACAACGCGACAACGGCGGGCGCTTCCGTCCGATCCTCCGCCATCATCTCCGGCGTACACCAAGTACGACAAGCAGACGAAAAGATCGGATGGCGACCGAGAAGAGAAGGGACTGGGATGGCTAATGCCGGTGATCGCTCTGGGCATGCTACGCTACATGAGCGCAACATCCAACATCATACACGACTGTGACGAGGTTTTCAATTACTGGGAGCCTCTTCACTATTTGCTTTACAAATCAGGGTTTCAAACGTGGGAATATAGGTACTACTACAATGCCTTTACATATACCCTTTTATGTATGTTGGTTTAGGATCGTGTATTGAGGTAGTGTGCTTGTGGGGGCTGTTTTTTTTTTTTTTTTAGTGTTTTATTTTTATTTTCTAGTGGTTGATAAAGATTGATTTTTCTTTTTCTTTTTTTTTTTTTGGTAAGAGCTAATTGATTTTATTTGTATATGTTTGTATGGCAGTTCTCAGTTTGCTCTTCGCTCATACTTGTACATACTTTTTCACGAATTAGTGGCGCGACCAGCTTCCTGGTTGTTTGCTGAGGAAAAGGTTAGATTTTTCCATGCCTTGTGAAATGTTCTTTCTGATTCTTTCATGATTTGACATGTTTGTTTTTTCCTCTCCCTCATTATAGGTGAGAGTATTCTATGCAGTGAGGCTCTTTCTTGGTGCCCTTTCTGTTGTTGCCGATGCTGTTCTGGTAGTAGCCCTTTCAAGAAAGTACGGAAAGCGTCTAGCCTCTTATGCACTCGCAATGCTATGCTTAACAAGCGGTTGTTTCTTCGCCAGCACAAGTGAGTTGGCCTCTTAGAATCCTCTCTGCTTTTTTCTAGAATATTATTTTAGTTGATCAAGTTCTAGTTATCTGTAGTTTTTGTCAATTTATTGTATAAATAAAAATTTATCTGAGCCATACTGTCTTCTTGGACTTCTTTAATCTCTTCTGTGTTGCTGTTGTTTCCAGGTTTCCTCCCTAGTTCATTCTCCATGTATGCCATGAGTCTCTCGTCAGGATTATTCCTTCTTGAGAAACCTGCAATGGCTGTTGCAGTATCAGTTGTTGGCGTGATCCTTGGCTGGCCATTCTCCATATTGGCTTTTCTGCCAATCGTATTCTATTTAGCTAAAAGATTTAAGCAAGCGTTTCTTGCTGGTGCTGTGACCTCTATTGCTCTTGTTGTAAGTTAATTTAATCACTAGTTCTAAATTTCCTTGTATAAGTTCTCTAAGTTTGGAATCTATTGGATTATATTTAGCAATAGGAATTAACTGAAAAGCCTAAGATATTGAATTTTGCAGGCACTCTCGATACTTGTCGACTACCGATATTATAGAAGATTGACATCGTCTGTTTTGAATTTGTTGGTATATAATGTCTTAGGAGGTGGTGAGAGTCATTTGTATGGGACTGAAGGTCCTCTGTTTTATCTGAGGAACGGATTCAATAATTTCAACTTCTGTTTCATTCTTGCTCTTTTTTTCCTGGCAATTTTTCCAATTGCAAGGAAAAAGTATGCCCCAGATCTGCTGGTTGTGGTCTCACCTCTTTATATTTGGCTGGCATTTATGTCTTTGCAGCCACATAAGGAAGAAAGGTATGATCAAATTGGCTATAGTCCTAAAATGCCCTTGTGGTGTTTCTTATCAGTATTTCTTTGAATAAATGTATCATTTCTGTTGGGAGAATATATGAGTCTGCATGATCACAACTAGAGTTTTCTTTTTCATTTATTTTTCATTTTGGGTTATTAAATGAATTACTGTTTGTCTATTTCGTGGATATTTTTATTTTATAGTTTAAAACTATCAACATTAACAAGAAACTCATACTTTTCATCGTTATTTTAAACTGCAGGTTTCTCTATCCAGTATATCCTCTTGTTTGTGTTGCTGCTTCAGCTGTAATCGAGAGCTTTCCTGATCTCTTCCGAGACAAATATAATCCATATGATAATTCTTTCATGGTTATGGTAGGACTCTTTCATATTCCTATCATTCTCTGCTACTTCAGTGAACTAATTGATAGTCAAACTTACATTTTGTTGGATGTACAGGCTGCGAAAGTTCTCAGGCCTTTTGTTCTTAGTCTCATATTATGTGCCTCCCACGCAAGGACATTCTCCCTGATTAATGGTTATGGTGCCCCTATAGAAGTATACAAGATCCTGGAACACCATGATGATGCAGGAACAGGTAACAACTATAATCTTGCTGTACTGGAGTTGTACTACTGTCAAATACTCCCCCACAACCAAAAATAGAAAAGGATAAAGAGTATTGTGATAAGGTTCTCTCATTGATTGTCTATGATGTGGCTTTTTTATTATGAGGTACTGAGGAAAGTAGAATGTATAGATAGCTTGGAGTACTCCCGAGGGTGCTGCTGACCTTTTTTGTTGATAAAAAATTTGGCATTTGTTCAAGATGCAGGGGTGTGGACTTGAGATCCCGGCTTAAGTAGAAACTGCTCTCATTTATATCATGTGGTATATGACTGTCTGTGGGGAAACTCATTTTACTCTTTCCTTTTTCCTAATATATTTTTTTGTCTACAGGTTCTGTACTTTGTGTTGGAAGTGAGTGGCACCGCTACCCATCATCATTTTTTGTTCCTAATTATGTGGGTGAAGTTCGATGGATTGATGATGGCTTCCGAGGGCTTCTTCCACTCCCATTTAATTCTACTATGGGCGGGACTTCTGCTGCACCACCCTATTTCAACAATAAGAACATAGCATCAGATGAGCAATATGTAATTTATCACTCCCAGGAATACTTTAAATATAATGTTTTTTACTTGTTATGGATCCTTTTGTCCTCTGTTTGTCTTTTCAATCATGAAGTAACCCACCATCTACGTTGCAGCTCCGGGATCT